>JAPYYV010002085.1:0-44093 GCA_030522625.1 Copidosoma aretas | reverse complement strand
GGGGGGACAAGATCGTTTGTTCCGATCCCGCTTCTTTCGAGACATCGGCCCGCCGTATGTGCAAACTGCGCGTGGATAATTATACACCGCGAGTCGCCATCTATTTTCGCTCCATTACATGTTTATTGGTTCGGATCTCGCGCGAGCGGACCGAATTTTTGGCTCCCACCGAATTCCGCGCGCGCGCACAGCTCGACTGCAGAGGAAAATTCGTCATAGCTTGTACTCGCACCACGGCGAGCACAGCAGATCCGCCCGAAAGCGCGAGTAATGGCATCGCGAGGAGGAAAAACAGCCGCAGGTCGGCCAGCCGGAGCCGGTGCGAGTCGACGTCCGTTCCGCGATTAAATTCGGACGGCCGGACGAGTCAGGCTGATGCATCGGACAGAGAGAGGGGGGGTGTATGCGTACAACGGGAGGAGGATCGAGGAAGGGAAAAATGTTAATTGGCCCGCCTGATGATGCCGCGCGGAGTCTGGGTGAAAATAAGTCCATTGTTATTTCGGGGCCGCGGAGCGCATGATGGCAGAGGCCTTCTATCTCCCTCCGTTGGACGCCGACTTTAGGTTATTTCGGTGATTTTTGGCATCGCGCCTCCCAATATACCTATATTACACGTTGTACTTACCGTTACCGTGAGATTCACGCGCGCGCGCGCGCGGGTACTCATCCCAAAGACGTTTGGCGGAATTTGCTCCTCGGCTGTACCTGTGATATATACTTGCATGATTATTATCTCTGATCTGCGCGCGAATCGGGACCAAATTTGCCGGCAAAAAAGCATCTGCAGTCGTTATAAAAATACAGGTGTCTATTGATGTAATACGGAACTCGTGTGTACTTTTAATAAGTTGCTACAACACGCACAAAAGTGAAACGAGTGACGTATTGAAAAAGAGTTAAAAAATTCTATAAACACCGAAAATTCAACTCGTATAGGTTATATACCTATAATAATGTTGATCGTTGCGCAAACTTTCAACTCTCAGCTAAAGCACTGTTTAAATTGGTCCGGACGATCATTGAAACAACATCTCATTGAGAAAAAACATCCGTTCCATCCATCATACGCTTTCGACGATTTGTTCGTGATAAACGAGAGCGCGATTGTTTCTTTGATGTTTTCTTGCTGGCAAATTTGGTTTGCAACTACGACAATGTTTATGCCTCACAATCAATATACATATTTATGTAGTATGCTCATTGCGTAAAGCGCATCAGAGCGAAAAGGAATCAGCAGCCGATCTATCCGCAAACTTATATACATATACAAACCCCAAAAAACAGAAAACGATCGCACCCGTCGTCGCTGTCATGTCTGATGCAGCCTGCACACATAGTACATAGAAGCAACGGGGGATGATAATGTTTGGATTTTACACATAATTTACCGATCGCCGATTCGAATCGTTAAACAGACAGCACGCGAACGAGCAATAATGGGCGAGAGGAAGAGGGAGCGCACGCTGATACTGCACAAGCGTGCGGACGACGACGACGACGACAATGACGGGGAGAACTCGGCGCTGCGGCAGCGCGTCAGATCGATCGGCAAGCGTCAGGCCGAGGAGGCGTCGTCGTCGTCCCCGAGAAGGTCCGACAGCGGCAGGCGAGCCTACAACAGCAGCGAGGACGAGCGGGGCCTGGCGCGCGCGACCGTCGTCATGCCGCCCCGGGTCCTGCAGCACCCGGTCGACCGGCCCGCCACGAATAGTAATGATATATACGTATATATACGCTATTGTACCTCATCCATGCGCTTTCCGACCCCCCAGGTTCTTGTTGTTGTTGTTGTTGTTGTCGTCACTATCGGTAGGCTGCGTAGTTTGGTTTTTTTTTTTTTTTTTTTCCCCGACCTTGCACCAACCCCTTCGTCGGCATCAAGGATTCGCGTGGGTTATGGCTGATGCGAGTGACCGGTACAGCTTTCCAGGCTCATCCGTGTCCATGTATGTAATATACAAGTACCCGATATGCAAGGGACGAACCCAATCATCACCGCATCCTGCGCGGCGCTCGATATTAAAAAATCGTCCGAAAGGAGAGAGAGCCCAGCGGCGACAGCCCAACGGACCTCTCCCCCCTCCCTCCCCGCGTCCCGCGCGGGATTCGAAATCGACCTCCCGGAGGAGGGCGATAACGAGCCAGAGGACTTCATTTCACCCCCCCCCCCTCCTCCTGCTAGAAGAAGCTCAAAGCCCGGCCGCCTTTTAATTTCCGCCGCCGGACGCTTTTTTGCGAGCCCGGATAATATCGAACTCTCCTCCCTGGGCGTTTCTCTTCCTCCTCCTCCTCCCACAATACCAGCGATCGTTGGTGCTTCGCTCCGGCGATTTTTCCATATTAACTTTCTCCCTTCCCCTGCTCGCGTCCTTTGTGCCCCCCGGCGTGGAAAAAGTCGTCCCTTCATCGTCATCACCATCAATGCAAAGACGCTGCATGGCTCGTCTCACTTTTTTTCGCCAAATACTTATAGTACCCACGCATTATGTACGCGTCGTTTCTCGTTGCAGCTGCGAGGATCCCGATGACGTCGCACGGCGATAATGATAAGAATAATGACGGCCCCGTGCAGCACCACCGCAGACGGGAGGACGACAACAAAGTCGTGATGGACCAGAGCGAAAAAGTGGGTGAGTTATACACACGCATTATACATACTTACTGCGTCAACTGTTGCCGATGCTCATACTTTCAGCTGTATTATTATTGTTATATTGTTATATTATTAAACAGTGGATCCAGAGATGTATTATATCGGAGAACACCGTGTTAAACTTGGATCCATTTTTCGTTTGTTTCTCCTCAAATTTCATCCAACTTTTGTTTGTTTGTACGGTCCGCGTCGTAATAGAAGCTAAACTCGCGTAATTAACCGTTCGCTTCTTCGCGGTGGCGTAAGGCTCTATTTCCGCCGCCGCGCCGAATGACCGAAATTTAAAAGGAAATGACGCGCGCCTTTAATACTTGCGGTTATTCAAAAATTATGAAAATTCGGAAGATCCCCGTATCGACCCATCGGTGGGTTCGCTCAGCATAAAAAAAAACAAGCAAGGACGGCTAAAATTACAACGGGGGTACAACCTGTCATCAAAAATAAAAACCATGACAACCTGGTTGGTTTTTTTTTTTGTTTTTTTTTTTTTTTTTATTTCCGATAAAAGCGAAAAGCTCGGCGCCTCGCATCGTTGTTGGCCTTCGTTTTGAATTTCTCGAGCAGCTCAGAGGCATACGGCTCTCCAATAAATCACTCGGTCATCGTTTTCTTACGCGCGGACGCCGCGTGTCTTCTGCTCTCTTTCTCTCTACACATTGCGTGTACTACACGGGTCATTTCGCGAAAACTGCGGGAAGCCACCATTTAAAAACAACGCATCGAAGTATTTCGAGTCGGACTTTTTTTTTAAATGGTGTCGACTAATTTGTTCTAAATTCGAGATCGAGTCAAGAAATTTTGTGTACGAAGGCGCCTTGGTGAGCAGACGTGAAAAACCTAAAATTCCGTTGAGAGATTTCCATTGGGGGCTTCAGAATCACGATTTAATTTAATCACCATGAAGATTGTTAAAAATTGAATTTAAATTAACATGGAATTTCTTACAACGACATTTGAGCCAGACCAATAAGTTTCCAACTTGTTTGGACCTTAAATTTTGCACACCAAAATATCCCTTTTTTTCGTGAAATGACCCGCGTGTACAAATATACCTTGCATGCATATACGCTGTTTCATCGCTCTCGTGTGCCCATATCTCTGCTGACTGCCTGTCGTGATGTCCGTGTGTGTGATTTCTATCACTGCACGACGGTCAAGGCTCTATATTCTCACTGTTGGAGAAGAATGGTAAAAATAATGGTCCCTCCAAGATTACTTCCTTGGCTTTTTAGTAGCTCTCGAGAAAAAAACGCAGACGCAATATTGAATGCAAATGAGACTCGTTCTTTTTTGCTCCACTACATGATTTCTTTGTCTGATCTCTTGAGCTTATAATCTTACGCTTTCCACATCGTATTGCACAGTTTATTCGATTGTTCATATAGTTCCATGCGAATTATTGTTTGTTATTTTTAATTTTCTCGAGCGAGTTTGGAGCTTCACCGAGTAAACATAATTTATTGCAAGCAAAACATACCTTGACACTATTGGTTCCAATCACTCGTGCCCTTACGTCACGGGACGATACGGGACGATAAATTGATAAATATCAATTGAACCGGAATTTTTTGTTTTAAAAACCGTCATCACAGACTCCAGCAGTGGTATTTCTTGCCTACGAATGTGAGTACACACAAGCTAGTCCACAGTCCGATCTGGGACGTTACGTCACTCTTAATAAGTAGTATGCCTTCAGCATTGTAACTTCATTAAATTGAATGACCAGTTAACCTCTGCCGTATCTCGCTCGCGCGTCAGTGTAGTTACGCCAAATTTCTATTTGTTGAAATCCTGGTGTTATAAAAGTGCGCACAAGAGTATTAACACTGCAATTTCGAATTACATATTTACAATGAACAGGTGATTTTTAACGGACATTTTTTTCCTCGCAGATCACATCGCAAGAAGGTCGAGGATAGAAAATCTCACGAGGAAGGACATGGACGGCGACAATAAGGATGAGGACGACGACATGGGCCACCCCGTGCAGATCGTCCAAACGCATCCGGACCACACATTCGAGCTAGACGAGGACGCCCTGACCACGATCCTGCTCCAGGATGACGTCAAGGACCGAAGCGTCGTCGTCGTCTCGGTCGCTGGGGCCTTTCGCAAGGGCAAGAGCTTCCTCCTCGACTTTTTTCTACGCTACATGGACAGTAAAGTAAGTTTTACACGTTTGGTCCTTATTTTTTTTTTTTTTTTTTTTTTTTTCTTTTTTTTTTTTTTTCTTTCTATTTTTTGTCAAACAAGATAACACGGACAGATGGCTCGGCGGCGAGAACGACCCGCTGAGTGGCTTCTCGTGGCGAGGAGGCTCCGAGCGTGACACGACCGGCATCCTTATGTGGTCGAAGGTCTTCCCGACGACCCTGTCGAACGGCGAGAGGGTCGCGGTCATCCTCATGGACACACAGGGCGCCTTCGACAGCCAGTCGACGGTGCGCGACTGCGCGACCGTCTTCGCCCTCAGCACTATGCTCTCCTCCGTGCAGATCTACAATCTCTCGCAAAATATCCAGGAGGACGACCTCCAGCACCTGCAGCTATTCACCGAGTACGGCAGGCTAGCCCTCGAGAAATCCGGCAGCACGCCCTTCCAGAGGCTGCAATTCCTCGTGCGCGACTGGAGTTACCCGTACGAGGCGGATTACGGGGCAGAGGGTGGCATGAAGATCCTCAGTCGGCGCCTCGAAATCTCGGACAGGCAGCACCCAGAGCTCCAAAGCCTGCGCAAGCACATCAAGTCCTGCTTCTCAGACATCTCGTGCTTCCTGATGCCCCATCCGGGCCTCAAGATCGCCACCAACCCCAAGTTCGATGGCCGGCTCTCTGAGATCGAGAGCGAGTTCAAGCAGCAGCTCAGGATACTCATACCCCTGCTGCTGGCGCCTCAGAATCTCGTGACCAAAAAGATCGACGGACAGGTCGTCAGAGCCAAGGAGCTGCTCGAGTATTTCAAGAGCTACATCAAAATATACAAGGGCGACGAGCTGCCCGAGCCTAAGAGTATGCTTGTGGCGAGTACTCTTATTGATTTTTCATTGCTCTCGGATTTTTCAAGAGCACATAATTACAACTCTTTTTTTTTTTTTTTTTTTTTTTTTTTTTCCTACTAGGCCACGGCAGAAGCAAACAACCTGTCGGCTGTTGCGGAAGCCAAAGATTTGTATATGCAAATGATGGACTGCGTTTGCGGAGGAACCAAACCATTCTTGGCGACCGCTCATTTGGAGTCCGAGCATTTGCTATGCGTTGACAGAGCGTTGCATCAGTTTCAGAATAAAAGAAAAATGGGTGGCGAAGAATTTAGTCAAATGTACTTGGAAAAACTACAAAAGGTTAGTATAAATTATATTAGGTTGCCTGTGAGCAATAAAATTGACGACGTGCGAGCGTTTCACTTGTCCTGTTGTTACTTTGCAGGATATCGATGAAGTCTTTCTTCAGTTCAAAGCGCACAATGAGAGTAAAAATATTTTTAAGGCTGGCAAAACTCCCGCAGTGTTTTTCGTCATTGCCGTTGTAACATATATCGCTTCTGGTGTTTTTGGCCTCGTCGGTCTAAGTACTCTGTCGTATATCTGTAACGTTATTATGGGAGTTGCCCTGCTGACACTTGTCCTGTGGGCATACATTAGGTGTGTAAAAGTTTTTTTGAAAACGAAAAAATCCACTGTGAAATCAAAATCTATAACCATAATTAACCGAGTTGACTTTACTGTGTAGGTATAGTGGGGAGTTGCGTGAGACGGGATCGTTTATTGATAATATTGCATCGATTATATGGGAAAACGTAAGTATTATACAAACGCTACTCGAAAAACTAACATCAGTATGTCTTTTTGTGAATGCTCTATTCACTATTTATACATAGTGGTTGACTTGTTCCTAAATATTTATGAAATATTAATTTATTGTGAGCGTTGCAACATAATAAGTTTTTTGTTTTGATGAAGAAATTTTAAAACTATTAACATTTTAAAATTAATTAACCCACGAACAAAAGGCCCAACTAACATGTAGAATTTTTTTATTCCCACAGGCCTGGAAAAGTATTCGTCTCGTTCATAAATTACAATACCTTATCCTTTCTTTATTTTTGACCTTTTGTGCCGTGTCATTTATAGCATTATTTTTTACTCATCTGCGCAAACATCGTCTCATCTGATACAAAGCTATTATTTCAATAAATAAATGGATTGCATTTTTTTTTTTCCACCTTTGGTTTTTGGTTGATTTTATTTATTGATATCATCCTCATGAAAACCATTTTTCTACACATTTTTTTCTGTCTAAGCATCTTTATAATTTTATTTCTTGATCCTTAACAATTTCGAGTGATATGAGGGTCAATGTTCAATAAAGGTATGACGGTTGTTGCGTGGTTAACAAAATGCTTTTTTAACTTGCTTGACAAAAAAAAACAATTTCTCGTTTTAGAAAACATTCTTAACAGTCATGGGCATACATTACCTGTTAAAAATTTTTCATTTTTAAATATCAATAACGATAATAATGTCCATTTCTGCTCAAGAATCACGCTTAAAATATTGAGTGACGCTAAACACTTTACATTCTGAAATTAGATTTAACACGTCTGTCATGGGAATGCACACTGAGATTTTCCTTGGAGATTTACATGAATTATTTATAACGTAACATATAATTGTCCATTTCTGCTAAGAAAGTATGAAAAAATGAGCATCAAGTAATTATCGATGTTGATTATTTTTTCCTAATCCGCACGTACTTTTAGTAATCTAATAGACGTACAAATTGTTTTTCTTCGTTTTATGTTTAGTTTATGAAACCGGTTTACCAACAATTCGTAGAGCGGTCTGTGGCTGGAATAGCAGTGGTACAAGTTGCTCAGATGGCTACAAACTCAACAATGGCGACGATGAGCAACGCCACTGTCACTGCCAATGGCAAGCTTAAGTTGTCGTAATGCTCTCTTGATGGTGTTGTAAATTAGAGAAAGGAAAAATAATTTGTTAAGAAGACACAAAATAAACTATACTAACGGTAATCCGTTAAATGCTACATGGTGAAAACTAAATTTCCGCGCAATGGTTGATTCAAAGATGAATAAACTTTGTAGAAAAAAAAGAAGAAAAAAAGAAAAAGTAGAGGATATGAAATTTAAAAAAAATGTTTGACACCATTCTGAGACTTTGCTCAGTTCAGCAATTAAAAACTTTTAAGGTATGTACAGTAAATCCTGATAAAGAATTGAAGTTAGATTGTTAAAAAAATTTGTCATTATTATTGTCACTAATTATATTGTTATGGTAACGAAAAAAAAACTTTGTATTCATAAGTGATATGTCAAAGCAACATGATTTTTTTAACTTTTACAACATCCAAAAGAAATAGGTGTTTTGAAACTATAAATTGAAGATACGTGATTTGTATAAAGACCATTCAGATATATTGCAGTAATATTAAAGACGGTTGACTTTTTTCGAGATGATCCTTGTAGAGTTTTATATTAACTGTATTTGCATTTTGTTAACATTTCTTACGCTATGAAAAAAAAATCTTAACGTCTTGTCCTCATTAATTTTATGCATAATTTAATTTCCACAGTTCCATATGAGTCTGTGTTGTTGTGCCACAAAACTTCCTTACCTAAGCATTGTGTGAAAATACTTTGTAATAAACGATTTATGTAAATGTCACAGGCCTTCATTTACAACATATGCTTCAAAGATATATACTACCGAGGATCTCTCATAAAATTTGCAATGCATCATGCCATAGTATCATAGAGTAGTAGCCGTAGTAGTAGTCTAGAAAATTTCATTTTTATCATTATCTCTGACGAAATCTTGCCATTAAATATTTGTAGTTAAAAACATTTTTGTGGAGTGTTCTGCGTAAGTAGAGATATTTTTCATATGATAGTCTATAATAGTTTATTATATTTATGATCCTAAAGATAGTTTTGATAACAAGAAAGGTCTGTGAAAAGAAATTTAAATATTTTATTGCATTGTAATGTATAGGTGATGGTTTCAGTTGTTCATTGATTACTGTTTTTATTATTTATTATGGAAAAGTTCGTTATATTTTTTCGAATTTAAATATATTCATTAATTTCTAATAAAAAAGTTGAATCAGCTAATTTTTTTTGTTTTATTATGAGTTACAGTATGAATTTTCAACTTAAAATTCAAAAGGAATGTTGCAGAAACTTGAAGCAATCTAGAATGTATATTGCACTTATTATTTTGTTTACACTCTGCGGATACATATTGTAGACAGAAAAAAGTTGACTAATAGAAAAAAGTTTTCTGACGAAAGCAATCACAAGTGAAAATAAAACGTGTATTTTTGTACAACAATTTTTATAATTTTATTCGATTCCTTAATGCTAAATACATTATACATATACAAGATTAAGAAAAATTATGTTACCTTAAACATTTTGCGCACTATGTTCTCGTATCCCTGTATAGAAGCACGCCATTTTTCATTATAAATGTTGTACTTTTCAAGAGCGAGTTTGTTTTTAGGCTCGAAAGTTATTACCATTTTTAAGTCATTGGATGCCTGTTCAAAGTTTCTCAGCCCTGCATAGGCCATACCTCTCCTGTACATGGCCTTTACATTCTTCTTGTCTTTAATTAATACCTTGGTACAAAGCGTAAGTACATGTTCGTAGTTTGCCCTGATCAACTGACACTCTGCCATATTGTTGTACAAAATGTATTTAAGTTCAATGATTTTTTGCATAATTAATTCACTTTCTTGAATAGGTTCCAATGTTATGAGAATCTTACATGCCTTACTGAATTTATAAAATGCATCGACGTACAAGTTGGCTTTAAAAAGTTCCACTCCCTTTTCTTTGTACTTGAAAGCTGTGTCATGTTTCTCTTGTGGACTCCATTCCCAGATTGGTTTAAAGAATTCTATTTTCACCAGAGTTATCTGTACAGAGATCACGACAGTCTCATCTTTTTCTCCGTCCAATAGAACTGCTAATGTGACCAAACTTTGTTCTTCTAGAGACATTGTTTGGATGGCCCTTTCCATTAGCCTGTCAATAGCTGAACATGCATTTCCAATCGTAATAACTTTGTGTGTATCCTCATCAACAATTTCACTACGCAGTTCAGCCTTGATTTGTTGAATTGTCATGTTTGAACACTGAGGGTTTTCAATGTGTACGTAACAAGTGGACAACTCGGTTGGCTTTTTAGAGAATTCACCAGCACGTATCGTCTCTTTTTTAACAAACTTATCCATTGACTGGTAAACAGACATTTTAAAAGACTTTTTGAAATCGGGAAAACCAATCAATGAGGCAAACAATCCAAGATTCTGTTTTTTGACAAATGATAAGTGCTAGGTGATCGTAATGTCAATGTTTCGCCATGTTTATAAAAAATGAAGTGACTTAGGTATATATATCAACACTGAATCGTCAACACTGTCAACAGTCAACTGAACTCTGCAACTGAACAATTCTGCTGCAGCGCTGCCATCAGCGCCCTGATGTCTATTTGCATCAAACGTTTAACCATCGCGGACAACACGTTGCTGATGATGTGCCATGTTGGATTTGGACTAATTGCTCACATTGCTCAGTGGCGGACTGGAATGGCCTGGCCTGGCCGTCGCAGTTTTTTAGTTGCACTGTTTAGTGTTTACACTGTTTACCCATACTTATAAGTATACTTATATAAAGTATGCATGCAATGGTGGAATCCGTGGAATTCAAAAAAGTACAGCATTTCCGCGGATTCCGTCGCAGTCGAGACAGAGTCGAGAGTCGAGTCAGTCGAGAGTCGAGGGCACTGGTGAGTGACGACTTGAGTGACTCACTTCAGACTTCAGTGCGCTAACGAGGCAGCTAAACAGACATACGCTCGACGGAAATGTCGTCCTTGAGCGGTGACGAGAACAGCGAGATCATGGAAAGTGAACCAGGTAAGTCCCAAGGGCAGGAGCGTCGTCAGCATCTTCGCGCGTGTATTCCGGGATGGCTTCCAAGCCTGCTCGACAGCCGAGTCTGTGACCCGTGAACGCCCGATAAGCCCGATCTAACACGGACCGCCATTCGAGCAAATGGCGTCGCCAGTCAGCCCATACCCGCGTATATACCTTTATAAAATAATAATAACACACATGCATGAACACGCGAGCGCGGGTAACACATATCTGCCGGGAATCCCATCTCCTGGCAGTGAACCCGTGTGACCGTGTGGTAGGTCTAATATCGTTGATTCGCACGGACTGTTTTTGTGGTAGGGTTAGGATCGAGAGAGGGTGTATCGATTGATACTCATTGCAGGGGGATCCAACCACCTGGGGCAGTGTAAACAAAGCATAATTGAACGTTCGTTTCAGTGAGGCGAACTAGGTCCGGTCGAGCGGTCAAAAAAGTCGCAACGACGCCAGCCAAGAAGACACCGGCTAAAAAACCTGCGACCAGGACTACTCGGGCCACGAAGATCGTACAGGAGGTCGTGGAGGTAATTACATACTCTTCGTTTTTTCTTTTCTTTTAGTTTGTTGGTCGAGTGTAATGTGATGCACTTGCATGAGGTGTGAACTAAACCGTTGATTGTCAATATTGAAAACGAATTATAGTTGTTTGGCTTGTTACCTAGGCAGCCACTAATAAATGAGGAATCAGGCATTTATTTTAATTGCGTTACTTTTATCGTCTTATGGCGTTGTTAAGCGTAGCAAGTTTTTGGCATTAAATATTCTATTTGCAGGAGAGCAAATCAGCTGAAACAGAGATTAGTCAACCTGCAAATGGTGTGCAGTCAGAAGTTACCAAAGACTTGGAGGTTGAAAAGTCGGATATCAATGAGACTCTAGAACAGGCTAATTGTGAAAATCAAGAGCAGGTAGTCGAGCATGGGGAGGAGGAGAAACAAAATAATGATCATCTGGTATCAGAACCTAAGTCCAAGCAGGAGAAACAAGAGAGTCTGTGTGAACAGGAGCAGGAAAGTATGTTTGAACCAGAGGAAGAAGTCACATATGAACAGGAGCCAGAAAATATGTGCGAACTGGAGCAAGAAAATATCTGTGAAGAGGATCAAGAAAACGTGGAAGAACAAGAAAATATATTCGAGGAGAATCAAGAAATTGTGTGCGAAGGAGAAACAGAAAATATGTATGAACAGGAGCTAGAAAGTGCTGCCTATGAACAAGTGCAAGAAAATATTTTTGCAGAGGAGGAAGAAAATACTTGTGACGAGGAGCAAGAAAATATTTGTGAAGAGGAGCTAGAAAATACATGTGAAGTGGAACAAGAAAATATATGTGACGATGAACAAGAAAATGTATGCGAGGAGGAACAAGAAAATATATGCCAAGAGGAACAAGAAAGTATATGTGAGGAGGAACAAGAGAATATATGTGAGGAGGGGCAAGAAATTACGTGTGAGGTGGAGCAAGAAAATTTATGCGAAGAACAGCAAGATAATGTGTTTGAAGAGGTACACGAAAATACATGTGAGGAGGAGGAGCAGGTAGAACACCAACAAGAGCTGATGGATGATGGTCACACTGAGGCTGAAACCGAGAGGAGTGAAGAGATACTTGAATTTGAGCCTGATGTATCTGTTCAATTAGAGGAAACAGCCAAAGCACCAGAGCAAGTACCTGAAGAAGAATCTGAGTCAGAACCCATGGCTGTAGATGAAGAAGTAATACTTGCTGAATCTGTTGAAAGTGTTGAAACTGCTAATAGTTCACTGAGAATCAAGGCTGTGTCAGAAATGATGGTATGTTTTCTTTTCTGTTTTTTTTTTTTTTTTTTTTTATATGCAAGATTAAACGATGATTTTTATGTATTTTTATCTTTTAGGAGGAAAGTGCAGATGATCAGTGTATTTTGATAGAAGATGACGTAGATCAATTCGTCATGGAGGAAGAGGAAAAAGAAAAACAAGAAAAGAAAAGCCATGAGAAAAACAAATTTTCAGGGCAAGATAGTGAAATTATACCCGACAATGATCAGTTTAGAAACGAAGATGTGGAATTCATTTCGGAATGTAATGAAGGCTTGGAGAATTTAAATCAGCAGTCAACTCAAGATCACGAAGTCATAGAAATTAGTGATCACGAAAGTGAACCACCATCAAAGAAAAATGAAATTGATACGGAAGCTGTATCTGAAGATGAATTGCCCACTGAAACTGCTGCAAAGGTATTTTTCATTATACAGATAATCATCATAGGCTTTTCATTAGTATCTTTGCTTCAACCTTTACATCAACCCTAATTTAATGACACTTGTTTCTTTGCACCATTTAGTATTTAAATCATGCATGCGAGGATGTAGAAGTTTCAGAAGATGAGTTTCTTCCAAATTAAATAAAGTGTCAGGTATAATGACCACTTGCTAATAAGTCCTGCCAATCTATTAATTTCATTTTTTTTCTCCCTCTGGTCCTCAACTGATCAATTACTTCTCAACTAGTAACTTGAGTTAATTTCTTTAAAGTGCCTATCCAACTTTATTTTGTATATTATTATTATAATTTAACTACTGCGTTTGTATATTGATCTAACTTTGTACTACTTGGAAGCCTCATAGGTATATACCCCAACCGTCAAACCATTATTTTAATTAAGTTAAATTCGGTTGAATTAAATTCGTATGGAAATCGTATGTGAAAGTGATACTGAGAATTACAGAGATATATTAAATTTTAGGAGC
The DNA here is from genome assembly GCA_030522625.1 of Copidosoma aretas. Classification (NCBI taxonomy): domain Eukaryota; kingdom Metazoa; phylum Arthropoda; class Insecta; order Hymenoptera; family Encyrtidae; genus Copidosoma; species Copidosoma aretas. The sequence goes on along the minus strand of JAPYYV010002085.1, from coordinate 30,744 downwards.
CGGAAACTGAAGCGGTTTCAGATGAGGAATTGCCGGTTGTTAAACCTGCTGATCTTGGTGAAACTGAATCAGTATCCGATGAAGAGCTACCTGTTGAAAGTGATAGGAAAAAGAAAGGAAGTAAATCTGCCAGCAAAAGCAATGAAAAAAAATCAAAATCTGAAACAAGTGCGTACCTAATTCGATGATTATATTCCAGCAAAGAAAGACCCAAACTAAGAATTATTTATGTTCACAGCTAAACGCAAGCGCAATGCCGAAGGTGAATACGACCCTAGTTCGCCGACTTCTGAAAATAATGATGAGACTCCTGCTAAAAAAGTCGCTGTTTCAGCTGATGCTTCTAATGACAAGGCAGATGTCAAACCTCCTTCGCCAAAAAAGAGAACTCTCCCAGAGCTCGAGAAATATTGGAAAGCAGTCAATGAAGATCCTGCAGATTTTACAGGCTGGACTTACTTGTTGCAATATATAGAACAAGAAGTGAGTTGATGAGTTTATTTTTTTACTGAATCAGATTCATTAAACGTTACAAACTGGAATTGGATTATTTGTTGCTAGAACGATGCTGAGGCAGCTCGCGAAGCTTACAACAAATTTCTGGAGCGCTATCCATATTGTTACGGTTACTGGCGCAAGTATGCAGATTACGAAAAGAAGAAGGGCGATCCGGAACGTGTTCAAACGGTGAGTCTTTTGATTCATACTTTATTAAGATTGCTCATTAGTTGACGGTATTTAAGTATCTTTTTTTTTTTATTATTTTTAATCGTGTTATACTTAAGTAAAAATAAAGTAAATGTTCTTGTAACTAACGTATTCTTAAAATATATAATTTGTAATATAAAACTCGTTCGAGGTAGGAAGGCGCGTGGACTGTGTTGTGCACGCACGCAAATTATGGTTTTCCCTTTCAACAGCCTAGCACATCTTGCGGCACCTATGCGACTCTCCTCGCTAATCGATTAGCCACTCGTGCCACTTATCAACTAGTACACATATATTATGATTTACTATTACTAGAATGCTATTATTACAACATACTATCACTTAATAGTGCTATGATCTATATTATTACTACTAGACGTAAGTCGGTCTTAAGCTTGTTGTCTCCTTACATAATGCTATTGTCGCTCACCGTCGTGAAAGTGAATATTATTATTATTACTATTATTATTATTGATATTACTATTATTATGTGTGTGTCGTTGTTATACTTTATGTATAAGCGTTTTGATGTACATACTCATTCGTCCGTTATATGAGAGACATCAGTATTGTAAGATATCTACATACTATGATTATATAATGATGGTACCGCTAAACCCTCCTAAATGTATCAACGAAGGGTTTTGTTGAACTCATGCGTTACAAACAATGAAAATGAGATTTAAAAAAGAGAGAGTCGCGAGACAAAGACTTGGGACGGGTGCACGTGTGCGGGGCCTGCAGATGAAAATCAGAGAATGAGAAGATTACTGTAGGGAGAGAGTGTGGATTAAAGGAAGAGAGCACGCGCCGAGGCACACTTCGTACACGGACACTCTTCCCCCTCGACTTTTAAAGGTGAATGCACAATGCTCTGCAATCTCTCTGTGTTAATTACGACTATTTATTTACAGTACGCGTTTGCACAAATTACGTGAGTATTTGCTATATGAAACAAAACAAAATCATGTGATACACCGTTATTATTATTATTACAATTACGCTTAAGCATAGGTTTACATTAAGTTACTTTAAGTGATATATTTTATAAGTACCGTACCGATCTACCCGCCGATGGCCCTAGAAGAGATCGGTTCTCTTTGATTTTTCATTTTTTAGTAACCATTCTTCTCTTTTCATCAACCCCACGCAGGTTTTTGATCAAGGTTTGAAAGCTATATCCCTCAGTGTTGACTTGTGGCTGCACTACATCAATCATTGTAAGGTCGCTCATGAAGAGAACGAGGAAAAAATGAGGGAACAATATGAAAGGGCCATCAACGCTTGTGGTTTTGAATTCCGGTAAAGTGCCAATTTTTTTACTGCGTCGATTTTTTCAAAAACACTCACTAACTGTAAATCGTGACAAACGTAGGTCAGACAAACTTTGGGAGAGCTACATCAAATGGGAAACTGAGAACAAAAAACTAGACAAAGTCATGGCAATATACGACCGGCTTTTGTGCACGCCCACTCTCGCCTACTTGTCTCACTTCAAAGACTTTCAAGATTTCGTTACGACAAACAGTCCCAATAAAATCCTAAGTGTTGACGGATTCCTCGCGTTTCGGTCGGAAGTCAAGTCTTCGCTCAAGTCAGATGACTCTGCAGGAGATGACGCGCCACCAGGTGAAGAAACAGACAACGATTCTCCTCCGACTGACGAAGAGACGCGTGCCATACGCGAAAAAATTATCAGCAGCCGTAGAAAAATGCACAAATCCAATGTGAACGCCGTAGCTGCAAGGTGGACTTTTGAGGAGATGGTAAGTGTATTGTTGTGTTTGATAAAAGTTTTCAAGCCTAAACAAAAATTGAATATCAACATTTAAAATTATTCTAACGCACAGATCAAGAGACCCTATTTCCATGTAAAGCCTTTGGAAAGGTGTCAGTTGAAGAATTGGAAGGAATATTTGGACTTTGAAATTGAACAGAAAGATCAAGCACGTGTGATTATTTTATTCGAGAGATGCTTGGTCGCGTGTGCTCTGTATGACGAATTTTGGATGAAGGTTTGTAGATTTGTCCAGTACGTTCGTATATGTCAATATATGCAAAAATATGTGAAAATTTTATTTACTTTCCGCAGTTTGTGCGCTATTTAGAATCGCTAAAGGGGGATAACACGGAAAAAATACGTGACGTGTACACTCGAGCGTGTAAAGTGCATCATCCTAAGAAACCAAATCTTCATCTGCAATGGGCCACATTCGAAGAGAGCCTAGGCGAGTACGACAAGGCTGCTAGCATTCTTGAGAACATTGACAGCGTCATGCCTAATATGTTGCAAATAGCTTACCGCCGCATAAATCTCGAACGTAGACGGGGTGATTTGGACAAAACTAGTTCCCTTTACGAGCATTACATCAACAACAGTAAAAATAGAACTATTTCAAACAACATAGTTGTAAAATATGCTAGATTCTTATGTAAAATAAAAAATGACACAGATAAAGCCGTCAAAGTTTTATTAAAGGTAACTATTTATTTTGCTCGTACTTTCGCAAAGTTATTTTTAAATACCAAATGTTAATTTGTGTTGTGAATTTTTAAATTTATTATTAGGCGACAGAAAAAGATAAAGACAATCCAAGATTGTACTTGCAATTGATTGATCTCGGTCTTCAGAGAAATCCTATTAATACTCAGGAAGTCATTGGCTATATGGATTTGTTCATTGATCGGGAACATGCCGACGCAGAACAGCGTGTTTTGTTTGCTCAGCGCAAAGTCGAGTTTCTTGAGGATTTCAGCACCGATATTCGGCAGGTCTTGAAAACGCACGAACAATTCCAGAAATGCATAAAGCAAGCTAAAGAGAGAAAGAAGGCGAAAAATGATGACAGCAAAGCGTAAGTATAGAAATAAAAAATTTGGTAAGCTGATGCGTAATAATGATTTTTTGCTTGACCAAAATTATAGCGATGCGGCGGCAAAAAAAGCCAAACTCGATACGTCAAGCGCTCCACCACCCGCAGTTGGCTCGCAGTCGTATCAGTATGGTGCGACAGCTTATCAGTCGCAGCAGCAATTCCCGAGTGGCCAGTACGGCAGTCAAGGCGGTTATCAACAAAGCTACCAGCAATATCCACCACCATCGGATCCCAATTACGCCAACTACCAGAACTGGCAGTACAGTCAAAGCGGTCCTCAGGCTTACAATCCATACAATCAGTGGGGATCTTATAATTACTACTAAAAGTTTTCATTGCAAACGCTTTAATGCGTAACTAAGGTTCTTATTGTCTCTCGCTTGTAAAGCAAAGAGCCTTAATTCCAATTCACAAGCGATGAAATGAATGGTGAAGAACGTTGTGTGCGTTTGACTGAGAAAAAAGTTTATCTGCGGGTGTGTTGTGCAAGGGAAAATTTCGTCGATTGAATGGGATCGTCGGTTTTCGTAACTAAAGTCGGTGTGTCGCTGATGCCATGAGTCTATGTATATTTTCGCTAAATGGTACATGATATTTAAAAAGTACGCGGAATGTAAAATTTTCAACTTCTGACTGATTGGTATTTCACGGACACGACACGTTATGTTTATTTGTTCTTTCGGTTGCGTAATAAGTGGCGAAACTTGTTTCTTTCTTATTTAGTTTTCTACAACTTTTTTACAAACTGAAAAATTTCATGAGTTCACAAATAAATAGTTTAGGTGCGTGAATTTATAATTTACTCCACCTTGAAACTTTAATGTGCATGTCCGATAGTACTCTAACACACAGTCACGTGGGGTGAAATTAGAATTCCACAGTGCTTGCCTCAAAAATGTGTTTTAATTATTTTCACTTTTTGCGGTAACTTGTTCTGTAAAAACATCTAGGTTTGATTAGTAGTACGGTAATTAATATAAATAAAAAATTAAGTTAGATTATTAACTTTAGAAACAGGTACATATTTCCAATAACCTATACTTATTATTACGAAAAACGCGTATTTTCAATTTAGTTTGACGATTCGTGCGAGCTATTTTGATTTAATACTTTAACAAGTAAAAATTATTGCATAGTCTTCGTGTATTGTATCATAAATTAAATAAACTTTTTTTAATCTGGAAACTCGATTATTTTATTTATTGGTTTTCACAATCTCAACTTAGTTAAAAAAAGCTCATTAGTACATCATATATTTGCCTTCACTCCTCAGATCTTTCGAATGTAAATTATAATCATGTTTTTTTGTTTGGCACACTTATTTTATTTCATTAGTATAAAATATTATTTTTAATTTCTTTTTCAAGAGAATAGCAAGCATACTTATCCTACGGTTTTTTTAAAGATAATAAAACTTAAATTAACCGCGCATATCGCATTCCAAATGTAAGAATGCAAAATAAAATCTCATCGGAAAGTTAACTTGTACATATGTAATCAATCTCACTTTTTTGTTAATATTTCGCACATATTTTATTCGTGACTCAAGTATGTACGTATATATATATGTATATGTGTTTCTTCTCGTACAAAAAATTTTTAATCTCTGACTAATCAATTTTCTTATGTTATCACCTGTCATGAAGATGATTTCGTGCTATTAAGCAATGACCGCGCTTGTCACCATTTTGTTCACCCCGCAAGTACCATCGCCTCGAAAAACTCTGTAATACCCTTTCTCGCCCCAATGCGAACCCCAGCTGTTCTTGACAAGCCAGTAAGGTAGGGTCTTATTGAAGATTTGGTAAGCTGTAACGAGAAAGCATTATTTCACGTAACACCGGTTTTTTAAATATTTTAGTGATCAAGATAATTCAATATCAACTCACTTCTGATTCCATAGCCTACAATCAATACTCCATGATCGAGATCGTTGGGATTGCAGAGGAAGTGGAACGGGTGCGAGACACCACCCATGTAGAACTGCATAGCGTTAGCATTGATTCCAATGGACATCGGGCCATTCTTCACCAGCCACTGGGCCATTTGGGTCTCGTTGCTGGTAATGTTCAACCCTGAGACGATCGTCACCTTGGCCTTGTTCTTGCTGAAGTGGCATTTGTCGTTCTCCGCCTCGTACGGGTAATCTGCCTCCGTCTCCAAGCCTCCCAGTTCCTCAATGGCTCTGTATGCCGTGTCGGGGAGGCCACCGTTGCACCCCTGGTCCATTTTGTCGCAGTCGACAAGTTCCTGCTCCGACAAGGACAGCAGCTGGCCGTGCTTTACGGCATACTGGCCTTCGACGTTCCCCGTTACCGAGAACGCCCAGCACGAGCCGCAGGAACCTTGATTTTTGACCGGCGTTACGGCATTGTAGTGTCTCCAATCGTACTCGACGGGTATTTTGATGTCGGGAATCTCGGCCATTGGCAGGGGAATGTCGTTGTCGGACCTCAGCGATGGACTCAGACCCAAATATCTGGCCTTGAACTCAGCCTTTGTGAGATCGGCGAACATGGTGACGCCGTAGCGACCGGTCCCGAGCTCGTTCCTCTGCAGCTCCTCTATTGTTTCCAAATTCTTTTTGAAGATACCGAAACGCCTGTCCCTCTCCTTATCGTCCGCGTACTTTTTCTCGTACTTAGTAACAAACGCGTGGAACAGCTTCTCCTCCTTCAGCTGCTTGACCTGCTCGAGCATTTTCGCGCTGTAATTGGCGCCCCTGAGCGAACGCTTCTTTCTGCCCTCAGGGTCACATTTGACCGTGATTATGGGTGCTCCCCGATTCACCCATTCCCTGACCCACGCCTCGATGGTACACTCCTTCGGCGCCACCTCAGCTCTGAGCTCGCAGTTCGCGGTGACGCCCTTCTCGCAGTTGCTCTCACCCATGTCGACCGTGATCTTGTAGAGGAAGCCGGACACCACCTGGCGCGTCACGTCTTTCACCTAATAACATAAAGATCATTTTTATATGATACGAGGGTAATCTTTGGGATGAATAAACAACTTTGTTTTAATTTTTCATCATGCATGCCAAGATGTTGTAACCTGGCTGACGATGGGCTCCCGAGTCCCCTGCAGTTGCAGAGAGTACTGTTGGCGCCCCAGCTCCACGTACTCCTTCACCTTGGGATGGTCCTTGCTTAGACCTGTCGGAGCTCCCAAGAGCGGTGTATCCCTTCTCGGGCGCTTTTCCGAATCGTCCTTGTACCTGCAGCTGTAGTGCAACAGCTTGAGCATCCGCAGGGGCTTCTTCTCGCTGGTGACGACGTCGCACTTGCAAATCTGGTTCGGCCCTGGAATGACTTCGTCCAGGCACTCTGTCGACACCTCTCCCTCCCGGCAGTCGGTGGGTGCTACCTCAACTGTCAGATGCACGATTCCCCGCGGATCTACGACGCTCTCGGTCACATTGACCAGGTGCTTCTTCCTGTTGTCCTCGTCACGCTCGTCTATCATCTCGACGACCCTGGCCGCCAGTTTCCAGAGCTTAGCCTTGTTGCTATCCAGTTCCTTGCCCATCGTCGACCTCTTAAATCGCCTAGACTCTACGGTTGGCAGCACCACCGGATTTCGAGACATTTGCCGAACTGCCTCCTCCTCCTCCTCCTCGCTCGTCTCCGAGGTGCACGGCGCCTCCGAGGATGACTCGTCGACCCTCTCCTCGATGTGCTCCTTGACTATGATAGTCTCTGTGACAGGCGTGCCCAGGTCAGGCTTGGGACTGTTAGCCTCAGTCCTGACCGGCAGCTCAAAATCCTCGAGGAACTTGTCGAATACCTTGGTCTTGTCGGTCTGTTCTCCGCTCGACCCGTGCAGGACGATCCTCGAGTGCGGCAGCTCCTTGACAGTGGACAGCTCCATGCCAGGCACACGGAAGACCTCCTGCGCCTCCTGGGCTATCTGGTCGTAGACCTCGGTCTTGGTAGACTCGGCGTCGTCGCGACTCGGGCCCGTGGCACCGAGGAGGAAGCCCGACGTTGCACTCGGATCTACGCTCGCGCTGACCTCGTTGTCATTGTCGAGTAGGGAGTCGGTGCAGTTGTTCTTGGTGATGCGTCGGCTGCCGGTCTGCCGGGGGTGCTCTTCGAATGTGACGAGACAAAGCTTGTTCGCTAGGTTCGACTGGAGGGAACACTCGGATACCTCGATGTGCGAGGTCTTTAGGCAGGTGGACTCCCCGATCTCGATCAACAGGTGGTAGCGGATGACGCTCGAGCTGAGGGGCACGGTACGGGTGACCCGAACGATGCTGATGAGCTTGTGCTTGAAATCCCCGCTGCTGGCCTCGTCCATCTTTGTTATCACCTGGTCGCCGAAAGCCGAGAGCCCGGGTAAGGAGGGACTCAGCTCGTAGGGACAGTTGGGACAGTACTCGGACTGGGTGGCCTTAACGGCTTCAAAGGGCCGATCGTTGTGGTCGGCGGACATCTGTACCTCGTGGTCCAAGCTCGTTGCCCTTTCCGGGCTTGTCTCGAGCGCGGCCTGTTCTTTCTTGGCCGGCAGATCGTGGCAGCGCACGCTGTCCCTGTTAACGATCGGCGGCTGCTGGTGGTAATCGGTATCGGCGATGTACGCGTCGAGGGTGCAGCTCTCGCGGGGACAGGTCTCGCCGTTGGCCTTGCACACCGGCTCCAGGTTGAACGTCAGCCGGTACATCTTGTGGTTAGTCGAGGACGTCTGAAACGCGAGAACGACAAACTTTTGTTTACTTTTTCTTTTTTCGCTCGGTCACGCGTCGATCAAAAGGGTACTCTATCATACATACACGATTGCGAAATATAAATATTGGTCGGGGTTTTTTTTTTTTTTTTTTTTTTTTTTTTTTTTTTTTTTTTTTTTTTTTTTTTTTTTTTTTTTTTTTTTTTTTTTTTTTTTCTTTTCTCTGCAGAACTGATTCAGCGAGTCGCGTTGGGTTTTCCTCGTCAGAGCAAGAGCGATCGGTATTCCGCTGATGCATGACCCGTGTGGCCGGAATGGGAAAACAGTTGGACAGCATAACAGAGCGGAACGATTGCGAAAAAACGATGGCACGCTCGTGCGACGGGAACGATCAGAAAATCGGATGGAGAAAAAATCGGTGAACGCATTCTGCGCGTTGGTGTACATAATATATAAAAAAATCAGAGGGAAGAAAGTGCACGAGTGTAACACGAGTGAACATAGAAAAAAAAAAAAGCGCGGTAGGTATCGCGCGCAGCGGCGTGTATAATCGTCGGGCACAACGTTGTAATAAGCTGACGGACGTTCGCGGACATGCGGGGGACTACCCGTCGAAATTTACATAACGTCACGATGTTGTTTGCTCAAATGCGCATATATAAGCGAGTAGATAATTTGTATCATGTATAAAGGTATGTATGAATGCTTCTGCATGCAGGGAAAGTGCAAGTATAAGAATTACGCCGCTCGTTCGAGTACTACGTAGTACGTACTACCTCATCCTGGGAATATAAAAATCCTCAAACTAATGTTTCCTCTTAGTTCATCGACGAATCAAGACTTGGTGTAATATGGCCTAACACAACGCGACTCCTCCGACTTTTAGATTCGACAGCACTCGACTTTGCGAATACTTAAGCAATTCCGAAAACAAAGCAAAAAATTTGCACATACTTAGCAAGCAAGTGTAGCATATTATAAACTCACCACAATCTGCGCCGCGACGAGGCTGCCGTGCTTATAAGTGTGCCCATTGGGCGCTATGTCGTTGAGAAAGTTGAGGCCCCGCTGGACGTAAGTCCGAGGCACGTCGCCCGTCTCGACGCTGGTCCAGGGCAGCTGGACCTGTCCCAGGGCCGAGTCAGTGGCCAGACACACCAGGGCCATTAGCACGAGGAGGCAGGGCCTCGTCTTGGCTAGTAGGCGCGAGGCTGCCATGTTCTTTTTTTGTGCTGCACGTACGAACAAAACGTGTATACGCGTATGTCCGAGCACGTCAGAAAAATTATAATAGCGAACCTCTGCCGCGCGTATTTGATGTGCCAAATGCCAATTGTATGATGTATATAGGTATAACTGCGATACACGACGAATACGATGATTCCCCTCACTTTGGCGCTCGAGGAGCGACTGCTGCTGCAACGCAGGCTGATCGCGATTCGCAGCTCGGGTCTCCTGTCTCCTGTCCTTTTCTGTGTCTCACGCTTGCACGAGCAGTTCCGCGAAAAAGAGGTGTTATCGGATTACATTTTTATTCATCATCATCGGGCGCAGCTATGTGCAATCACATTATTTTCGAGTCTGGTGCCTCGGAAGGAATGCATTTTTTTTTTTTTTAAAGCTTCTTTAACTTTTCGATGCATTTTTCTCGCCTGCAATCTCGGGATACAATGTTTCATTTGTTTTTATTTTTCTTTTTCCGAGTGATGATAAATGTTTCGGATTCCTCGGGTAATTGTAAACAAACAAAAAAAAGTCTCAATCATTATTGGTAAATGTAAATCCCGTGGGTGAATATTGAGAGGAACACACGCCAAGTTGAAGAATGGAAATTACGTTGCGATTTTTTTTTAATCGTGGGATTCCAAGTACGTTTCAAATTTTTATCGGCGTTCTTTTAAATTTTTTGTCATTCCGAGGTTCGGTGAAAGAGGAAAAGTTGCGGCCTTGAAAAAAATTGAATCCGTACCAAATGGACTCCAAAAATGTTTGCAGAATTTCTCAAGTATAAGTACAACACACAGAGCAGCTGAGAGGGTGAGAGCTCAGGCTGAGACCCGGCCACTGCGTTCCTATATATAACGTATGACTTTTATGTGTATACATTTATGGGGCTGGCCGCCTGGCCGGTGGCCGGGATGCCCGGGATGTTGCTGCTGTTTTATCTATGTGTGTGGGTGGAACAATTGTGCAGTGTGCAGCTGGCAATGTGATATGATAACAACTCTCTCATGAGAATACCTATTACCACGTATATGTACTGACATTTTGCACATACTACTTATACCCGTGGCTGCTGCTGCTGCTGCTGCTGCTGCTGCTGCTGTTGTCCTTACGTAATTCCATAAGATAACGTCTTGCCCGATGCATACAGCCCGTGGATCGCGCGGGTCGCGGGAATAAAGCTCACGCTGCTTTGTTTTGAGGAATTATGTTAATGGAACTTTTGGTTAAACTTGCTATGAAGCGAAATATATGGCTGATTCCGCCATAACTGGCTCAAAATGACTTTAAAAATGGACTTTAAAAAGAAATGGTTGAAAATTTTTTTATCATGGCATTTTGAAGTCAAATACCATCAACAACAACTATTTAAAGCGATTCCTCTACAAAGTTTAGATATCCGTTAAATGTTATACGACGATTTATTTTGGTGAATTGTAGTAATTTTTTTTTAAAAACACGTCCACTTGCAGCGCGAATAGACAAGCCGCTTGAACAGCTGGAGTGTTCTAACCCGGCTCAAACGAAATCTGGAATCAAGCCCTATAGATTGAAAAAAAAAATTGTTTAATTTGGTGGCTCCGATCCAAAGTTACGCCGGTTTTAAGGAGAGCATCGAAAATCGCTGAAAATGAGATTTTCCGCAAAATTAGTGGAAAACCGGTGTTTTTCTTAAAACAGCTATAACTTTTTATTGGGTACGCGAAATTCGAAATAGTATATTTCGTATCTAGGGAGCAAAGTGCGACTTTTCTCCCGCCGATTACTTTGCTCCCTAGGGATTCGATGAAGAAAAAATTTTTTTTCAACGATTGGGCTTTGCTTAAGCTTTAATTTAAGCTTAAATGAGACCATTGAAAATTCATTGTTACTTAGCTATTAACGTTGGAGGTGGTACCACTGAATATTAATGCAACTCGCGAAAAAAGGCCTATTCGACCCAACGCCGAGACACGTGTCTCATATTTTAACTCAATAAGGCTGGAAAAAAAGTTTGGTAAAGATCCGACGCATACAAGAAAAATGAGAGACACTTTGAGTTTTAGGTGGACGGAAAGGTAGACGGAATGGATGCAGACGGAAAGGACATTTCGAGCTTGAAGTGCTTGTACGTCTCGTAAATAGAATTTCGGCTACTCTTTTGCGCGTATTATTTTCTGTCCCAATACGTACTTTAAGAAAATGCACAATCCGTACCTTTGAAAAATACACACGGCGCAGGATTAAGGTGGACGGAAAGGACGAAAACTTTTACTTTCCACGAAATTTTAAGTTTCGACCATCGTCGATTCGAGAGTTTTGAATTGGGTCTGATGGCTGCATAACAGATTGTTGTCTTATACGGTGTAGTTTAAGAATCCAGCGTTACTTGGTGCCATCCAGCCACCGAGGCTGGTTGTCGAGGCCTACTCAACTTTCGGGCCACAATGTATGCAGGCTACACGCAGTGTTAATAATGCAATTAGATATCGATTGTGGTGTCGATAAATAGATGAAAGCCTAAAGTTTATGACGTGTACCCGCAGTTAGGGTATATATAGTCCATGTTCGCACCGCGTGTGTCGGAAGGTGAAAAAACGTAAAGGCGACACCGGACGGAAAAGACATTTAGACCTATTTTTTGCGAATTTGACCCCCAAAACGACGTTGAACATTGTTTTTTATGATCGAAACAGAAAGAGCGCAACTTTTTACATAGAAATTGACCATAAAGTTAATGAATCTCGTAACAGGACGCGCATGAGAGACGGGGGACATCGTTTGAGTCAGTTACGGTGGAATCAGCCATATACAAGTATGTATAAAGCCTATGGTTTTCAATGCATGTAGTACATTCATACATATTATATATATATATATATATATATATATGTGTGTAATATCATTATTTATTTCGTATATCAACTCCAAGTACTCCAACTGAAATTGTAAACCGAGTTATTAACTTTTTTTTCGCTTTTTTTTCTATTTCTAATCCCTTTAGACCTGCATTTGTTGATGAACTCCATCGGTACGAGCTCTTTACATCTTGTTCCATGAAACACACGAAAAATTTGCATTCGCTCAAATTGAATTTCAAATATTTTATCTGAGACGTGAAATTTCTGGAATCACCGTTATTTGATGAACTCGATGGCAGCACCGGAAGTCCAACCGATTTATTTGTCATCGATACAAAATTACGTTGTTCAAATATTTTTTCAGCCCTCTGGACACTCGTTACCACTGCTTGAATTATTTTTTTTTTTTTTTTTCCAAAGTACATGCATATTAATTTAGTAGCAAGAAGTTTCTGAGAAAAAATCCAAATATAAAATCACGAAGGACTAAGAGAACTTGGGAAAGTATGTAATGGTCTGTTTCGTAATCGTGTAGAAATAATATTATTTCTAATTCTTGAATATAAAAAAAAAAAAAAAAAACCGATATCACATCAAGATCAAACGACGCCACTTCGTCACAAATCGGCGCAGTCTCCACACTGCTCCTCTGTACTCGCTACTGTAAGTATCTCCGATGCAGCAATTTACGTAGAAATCATATTTTTAATTTTTTGTTGAAAAATTTTATTTTTTCACTTTTGGCCAGCTACGAGATTACATTATTTGAATACATAAGTAAAGTTATGATTTCCAAGAGACAATTCGCCTAGTCTGACAATCTGGAAAAATACCTTGAAGAATACGAATATTTTTGTTAACTTTGCAAATTTTTTTATCAAACTGCCATTAAATTTGAGCGCTTGAACGTTGATTTTTATTGTTTTGCATAATACTTAATGATGCGCTTGTTTTTTTATTTCTTCCAAAATTTCGCAAGCCGGACCATTGATGGAGTGTCTAATGGAAAATTAACGATTTCACCAAGTAAATAAAGTATTACGTGAGTTATATAACATTTGAAACTTTGATCAAAAAGGTTTCGTAAGATACGAGTGCTGGAATCATCATATACTAAAATGATCGATTCATGGATATTTTTCATCAAAACTCAATTCTATGAAGGATTGTATATAGTCACCTCAGTTTATGTGATCCTTGAATTATGAGAATGTTCGAACTTGACATTACCTAATTTTGTTTCAAAACTAGCTCCGAGTGGCACGTTTAGGCCTAATATGATAGTAGAATGACTCTTTTATGAAAATTAGCTCTTCCTTCTGTTAGTCATTATACTTGATGTAAAAAATGTTACACAAACTGGGTTTTTTTTTCTAACAAGTGCAACTTTTGTTGTATATTATTGATGTTGTTTCATACTTGTTACAAAAAATGGAAAATTCAATCGCTACTCTATTGGTTTTATTATAATAATGTAAAGGTATATTTTAACAGTACGTACACAATTTAATCACAATTGCATGAGAGTAAAAATTTGATCGCTACTTACTATATTTTATTCATCCTTCATAGCTAAAAGAACCGTAAAATACGAAAAAGACGAGCTCATCACCTGTGAGGAATGTAAACGAAATAAAAATATGCAGGCCCCACGTATGACGCATCACTTTTAACGATAAATGATGAAAAAAAATTGTACCTTTAAAAACGACTCGAGAGACATGTCGTAAAATTTTCCAGCCGTGATGGTGCACGGTTTCCTCGATCGCATCGAGACCAGTTTGATATTTGTCGACGACGATGTACCGATCCAATCGCTCGAGTAGGCAACCTCTGCTATACTTTCGCTCTGTTTCATCGACACGAAATAACGGCTCTTATACTTATGTCACTCTCACAGCGAAACAATTAAAGTTACATGAAAGCCATCAGCTCTCGATACCCCACAAGAAATCGAAAATCGATATTTTCACGTAACGCGAGTAAGGCGACGTCAAGCACGCACGCACACGCGACCCGGAAGGCAGCTATCATAGCCGCTTCCCGGCAGACCATAAATTTCAATCCAAACACGGATACTTATAAGTATATATAAAAGGCTCGATGGGTATGAATATCTGTAGCATCGAGAAAGAACGAGAGGTAAAAGTTACCTCGGTCTTGAGCCTGTGGCCGCTGTAGCTAAATATAAACAGCTCCATGATGGCGGCCTGCAGGAATGTTGTGTACTTGAGTAATCGGGTCCTGTCCTCCAGCATCTGGAAAAAAAGAAAAAAAGAGTCCGTTGGTTCGCATAATCCAGAAAAGTATACACTTTTCGAACGTCATCGGGAAGCATTTTGTATGTTGGTTTGTTTTTTGTTTTTTCAGACATCGGTACGTATTATACATATACCGTTGTCAGTTGAAAACCGGCAAAGCACAGAAGGCCGGTGCTAATGACGAACTGCGCCAGAGCCAGGAAGTTTACTATGCTCTCGACTTTTTCGGCAAATCTGAGGGACAAAGAAAACACGGTATACTTGCAGGAGGGAAAAACGATTCTTCACCGCGTCATTCCCAAACACTCTGTGTAATCTATACCTGTATCATTTTTTTTTTTTTTTTTTCTTTTTTTTTCTTCTCTACATTATAGTATGTATAATTATACACATTGCAAAAAGAAACTTACAATGTATGAGAAACGCGCGGCTTTCAATGGATAAACAGCGACTGCCACATGTTTCATCTTTCGACTGAGTCGCGACAAATCAAACCGGTTTCCGCCTACATCTCTTCGAACGAACAACAACTCTAGCTCGAAAAAGCGGGCTAAATTAACCGCGTCAATTACCAAAACGTCTGCCTCGAAACACGTGGTGGAGCATAGAAAAAATTCCATCGGTAAAATACAAATGAACGCTACGAGTAAGTACATATATACATACCTGATGCACTCCAGGTGTCTCCGCACGGTCCTCTCGATTCCCGGACCACCGGCCGTCCAGCCGTGAGCGTCGATCCTACGGAAATCCTCCTGAACGAGGGCGAACTTGGCCGCGGCGTGGATCGTCGCTACCAGGCAGAACGAGGTGGCCCCGGCAATGGTGCTGCAACCGAAGCAGCCGATCACCATGTTCGCGAGGTACGCGCACTCGTAGCGCGGGGACGACGTGTGGTTGAACAGGTAGTAGCCCCGGAAGGGCAGCACTCGCTTGGCTCCCGCCTCGGCTACTTTCATCTGCGCGCACCGAGATTTTCGGGTGAAGATGTTTTTTTTTTCTTTTTTTTTTTCAGTCGATTTTACCGTAAAACTAGCATGCTCACCGGTATATTCATAGTGTGTGTGTGTGTGTGTGTGTGTGTGTGTGTGTGAAGAAGCTTTGGGAAAAACTTTATGTGGGTCGAAAGCGTTATTTGTCACCCTGATCATTGTAAACCGAATTCTTGACACAACTTAAAAGTAACATTCTGATGATTATAGTATTATAAGTTGGACCGTAACTTCCTTTTTCTCGCTCTGTTCTTAAATCTAGAATTTCTGCAATCATATATCATACTCTGGAATTAATTTAACGTGTATAAGTGTACTGTAAAACTTGAGGTTCCCGGTTTGTCGGTTTGTTGAAAAAATCCCAGTTGAAATACAATCGCGGCCATCAGAAAATACAAATTACCAATAACCCCCGGTAAAACTGACTTGACATAGTAAAAATAACAGTTCAATTAATTGTTTTTTGCGTTACAGGGGGGATATATTTATGATATATTATATGTGTATTATTAATCCGACCAAAACGAATCGTTAAGTTAGTGTATATTTTTGCGGTATTTTTGCAACCTCGAGGATCGGCATCGAGACAAAGGCGACGCATGTCACCGCGACGCTGGAGATGAACAGCTTGGCTAGCTTGTACGCAAACTTGCACTGGTTCCTGAGCAAGGACCTCTCCGACGGGCTGGACTCCGCCCAGTCGTTTCTCATCGTTTCCACGACAAACATCACGTCTCTGCTATTGCTCGCGAAGACGATCACTCTCAAGAGGGCCATGTAGAAAGCGCTGCTCACGAGGCTGCACTCTATGGTGTCGTTCATGTCCAGACCCCAGAATTTCACGGCTTCGGCCGTTGTCGACGTGCTTGCGATTAGTGTGAATAGCAGCATGACGCAACGGTGAAATTTACTCGAGACCAGGGACCCCGAGGGCTGGGGCCAGAAGCCGCATATCGAAGCCGCGAATATAATCGGCGAGATAAATTGGTCGTACTCTTCGGAGGCATCCGTTACATTCATTTTTCCTTTTACTTATTTTCTTAATCTGCAGCGCCGGCAGTCAAGGTACAAATTTACCGATTTTTCACGAACAGTTGCGACTTTTCTTTTTACAAACTACTCAGTACACAAACTATTAGATTCATCTTTTTTCACACTTCGTTATGTTATGCTGTTGCAAAAAACCATCCGATCAAAGTCATGAACTTACCACAGTCTCGAAATTTTGCCAATTCACGAAAGTACGATACTCCTCCACTGCCGGCGCTGTTTCATTTGGTGTCAGCACCCTATGGCCATCAGGCATCATTCGGCGTTTCATAAATAAAAAACGATCCAACGCAGCGAACGGACAAAGATTCCAACTTGGACAATAATAATTGGCGGCTGCCACTTCTGGGAGGGCCCGAACAGGTGCTTGTAGGAAGAAAATTACGCGGAATCGAGCGACGAGCGAAGAAAAGTTCGTCGCTGCATAAATAACGAGGCTTTGTTCTCGCGTCTCGAGTAAACTAGATTCGCGCCCAGGGGTGGTGCTATACGTATAACTCCCAAAGGCACTGATTACGCGCTGCAGCGTTCGTCGTTATATTTATGGATAAAAAAATATAAAGAAAATAGCAATAACACAAAAAAAGAAAAAGAAAACAACAACACAAAAAAAAAAAAAAAAAAAAAAAAAAAAAAAAAAAAAAAAAAAAAAAAAAAAAAAAAAAAAAACACGTTGCGCACTAATTTGCGCGTTTCGCAAACAAATCTGCAAACGTTCGATTTACCGACGACTGAAAATTTTAAATTATCATCACACGCGCCGCGAGTGTAATATTCGAAGATCGTTTGACAAGCGTGGCTGCTCCAGCAAAAAACATCAGAACCGCATTCGCTCGCTAATTCATCGTCCATCAGCTAATGGAAGTAAAACAGGTGAATGGCACTTTTGGTTAAATTTATTTCGTTGATCTACTCCAAGTACTCCAACTGAAATCGTAAATACATAATGTTCTATGCACCGCATCATCACCAACTACTACTCTTAAGTATTGTTGTCGAAGCAATATCGAAAAATGATTGATAACAAGCAAACGAATATATATTTGAGTTTATGCCAAATGCGCTTAGGGATTTTAGGTTTGACGTTGTTAGGGTATGATCTGTATCTATACGCAGTATGTGTTCCCTGCATTAAAATATAATCTTTATTCAAAGAGTGAACGTCTATATTATTATTCTTTTTCCATGATATTTAGGAAGCAGTAATTTTTTTACGTTCAAACATATTATTACAACAAAAGATTTTTGGAGATTTTGAATTTGAGCGCACTTTCTTGCGTTCCGAAATGAAGTAGTATTCAGTATCAAAAAATTGACCGCCAGAGAGCAGCATGTAGCTCGGCCTGCCTCTGCCGCCCTCTGGGCTCTGGTAGTTATAAATAAAGATTAAAGTATAACTATACATACTGTCACTATGTAGGGTATACTGCCAAGGGGCATCGAGCCGACGGTAGGTAATGTAGGTATACGCTGTCTATACACTATGAATGTATAGTCTTGTGTGTTGTCAGAGATTCACTGTCAGTGTATGAAAGACTGTGACTTAGTTCGTAACTTTGTAAGCGTAAATTATGTGAGGGGTGTGGAACACAGCTATGCAAGGTGACGATTCTAAAATGTAACTACATATACTAATTATGGAAGAGAATTCGACATTAGTAAGAAGTAAGTACCCCCGCGAGCGAACATGTCCACGTCCGGTCATGGTCGTTACATCATGCAGAAGCATCGGAGCAATATTCTTGCACTTGCTCTGCTCAGCTTATAGGGTAGATGTTATCGATGATGTCTCGGCGATGATAATATGGGACCGCTTGATAAAATTAGTGATATTGATCCCACACAATCAGTGATTATCGTGATAAGTGCTATTACACGTAGAAGACCCTTTTGACATTTTGGAGCGGTCGGAGAGCCATGGCGGTCTCGCATGCGTTGGGAATGGGCGAGATCGTCCATCTCAACGTTGGTGGTACGAGGTCAGTGTTAGTAAACTGTGAGAGATCTGAGATACTTATTTAGAAAATAAATACATTTAAGTACACACACATTTTTGGGTTGTTTGAATGCATGTCTAATCGACAGACAGCTGTGAAATATGATTGCAACTGCGAGGTATATGCTTCAATGATTTTTTCGCTTCTTTTTGAAGTTTCTTCTGTTTTGAGTAACACAAGCTTCTAACTTTTTCCTATGACCAAGTAATTGAAGTAATCATCGAGGAGGACTAATCTAGTTTTTTTTTTTTTTTTTTTTTTTTTTCCCATGCAAAATTTCAGGAATACTTTTCAGCATTGACCACAAAATGATTGTTTTTACTCTATTAAAGGTTCTCCACCTCGCGACAAACTCTGTCCTGGATTCCAGACTCATTTTTCACAGCTCTGCTGAGCAATCGCATTGCAAGCAGGAGAGATGAGAGCGGAGCACTGTTCATCGACAGAGACCCAAAGATATTTTCAGTCATTCTTAATTACTTGCGCACTAAAGATGTCGACTTGACTAATGTTAATATACGTACATTGAGGCACGAAGCAGAGTATTATGGTATCACGCCACTGGTTAAAAGACTGATGCTATGTGAAGATTTGTCACAATCTCCATGTGGAGATATCTTGTTCTATGGCTATTTGCCGCCACCAAGTGAGTCTCTGCCAAAATACTACTTTTCTAACTTGGTGTTTCAATACTTGCCCTTAATAAAAATCGTCATCTCTGCTCAGACATTCCATTGCAAGAAGCTACTATCGCAACCACAACTATGACCACTACTATTAGCGATGTATCTGTTCATGGCAGGCAACCAGGTCATCCACCCAGATCTGAAGCTTTATCAGTATCCCAACCTACAGTTAGTTCGTCCAATTCTCCAGCCCAAGTTGCAAATCCGAATAGTAAGTAAATTTTGGTGTCCACAAAAAAAAATTTATTTAACGAATCAACTAAAAATACTAACAACACAAACTTATCCACCTTATTCTAATTGAGTAATCTTTTAGATTATAGAGTATCCCAAAGAGGACACTCACATTCTCGCACACCATCGCTTGATCTTAGACATGCAAGAAATAGTTCAGCAGATTTGAATAAGTTATTTAAAAATGATATAGGACTGATATTTAGTCCACTGACTGGTATGTTATTCTTGTGTAGGGTTCAAATAATAAAAGCCCATCACAACTGGATAGCAATAGCTTACGCGCATTTTATAACGTGTTACCGATTAAAAGATTCATGTGGCTGGCAACACGTATTCACAAGTCCACATGTTGAATCTGTGATTGAACGGGTTGCAATCAATGCGAAAATGGGCATGGGTGCCCATGAGGGGAAGATGGTTGCTATATCGTATGGCAGCCAAGTGAGACTGTGGTCCGTCACCGAAGATGGCATTAAAACGAATATTGGAACGTTCAACTTAAACGTGAGGGTTGAGTACTTGTTCTTCATCGGAAGTCAATTAGTTGCTTTATCGCCTACGGGAAAAATCGGAGTCTGGCATGCAATGACCCATCATTGGCAAATTCAAGACGTAGTATCAATCTCGTCATTTGATACTGCTGGGTCATTTCTTTTACTGGGATGCAACAATGGATCCATTAATTACATTGGTATATTTAATATTATTTTGATTTGAAAAAAAAAAAGACTTAATGTTTTTAAATAAAAAGTAAAGCATTGTTTTCAAACACATTTATTCTTTCAAAAATGATATCTTCTTTCTAAAGTAAAAATTTATTAAGTACGACCATAAATATTCCAAACAGATATGCAAAAGTTTCCTCTCAGGATGAAGGACAATGATTTACTAGTAACACAGTTGTACAGAGATCCAAGCAATGATCCTATCACCGCAATTTCAGTGTATTTGACACCGAAAACAAGTAAGTTTCTTTTGCTATTTTAGATCATATATAAAACTGCTGCTGCTACTGCTGCTATTTTACAGACAAATAGATACAAAAGGCGATGCACTTGTAGAAAAATTTCTCTGTACATTTTCTTTAATGTTACAAATTAAAAAAAAAAAATTTCAACTCGTCAATTTTCACTTTTTATTAAATGTCGCGAATTAATGTTTTTTCTTTTTGCAAATTCAATGCCGATTTTCCAAATCATGTAGTTTGATAAGAACAAGACATATTCCGACGACTGCCCTCTCATTTTAAAAGTATAATACTCTGAAAAACTAAATCGAAATTATAATTCTAAAATGTTGAGAGCGTGATTTTTGCTGAACAAATTGCAAAATCTATTTTAGGAAAAAAAAATGCTTTTTAACTGATATTTTAATAAATTTTTCGCTTTACATTTTTTTTATAATCTCGTATATTTACAACGACTTACCATAACATTTTTTGCTTCATGAATTGGTACCGTACAACTGGATACATAGCACAAGGCAAGTATGGGTATTCTGTTCTAAGTTCAACATCACTTATTATATTTATACATACATCCATACATCTTTTTATTCATCGTTTATAACACAATTCTGTATATTTTTGCATAATTTTTTATTGTTATATTTGATTTGCATTTCATATATGTAGACAGTAGTACGTGTGCCCTTTCCTTATTTTAAGTCATTTGTTTGTTTTTTTTTTCTTCAGTCTCATCCTTTACTACTATGAAAAAAAGTAACTTTCGTAAAGTATTGTGATCATATCAAATTCTAATCTTGTTTCATGACATTTGAATTTCATCAACCAATTGCACCTTACTTTTCCTATGCATCCAGTTGTACTAATACGCAGACATGGATAATTTCGTAAGCTTTTTCTATGCATTATATTTATCCGTACATGACTCATTGCGCCACTTTACTCTTACCTCTGTTGGCAAAAAAATTCTTTTTGATTAATAATTAAGAGCTTTCGTCAATAACGCTTTATAAATTATTCATATTCGTAAAAAACTTGCAGTACACTTGTATGTACGTATATTATTATACGAAATAATATTCTTTGTTAGCATTCTCGAGCAAACTCCATTTTCGGAAAAAAAAACTCGGTCAAAATACTACTACTTATTATGTGTAATTTTATCGTAAAGGCCAAGTATATATTTGGTTTTATTTCTCCAAATCAACATTTATCATTGTTTTTTTTTTGGGCACATCTACTACATTTAATGCAAAAGTTGTGTAATTTAGATTTGCATGAGCCTTTCTTTTTTAGTATCTATTAGCTATTGATCGTACTGTTGCATGAGAATAACACTTAATCAGTGTAAATAATACTGTGGACGTAACTTTCAAGTGTCTCTGTACTGTGTTCATTGATCTTTCATAAGATTTGAATATATTTATTAAATCACTTCTAATTTAGGCCTATGTGGTAATTGGATCGAAATAGCTTATGGAACAAAATCGGGAAGTGTCAGGGTAATAGTACAGCATCCGGAAACAGTCGGTCACGGACCTCAACTGTTTCAGACATTTACCGTTCATCAGAGTAGCGTCACGAAGGTAAAAATTTCCTCCCTACTCTATTTTAGAGAAGGCGTGCATTTAAATATAAAAAACTTTTTAGGTGACCCTCTCAGAAAAGTATTTAGTCTCGGTGTGTTCCGAGTACAATCATGTCAGAACGTGGGCTGTCACGAGATTTAGGGGCATGATCTCGACTCAACCTGGATCGACACCCGAAGCTAGTTTTAAAATCGTTTCATTAGATGCTGTTGAGCCTTGCATTAGTTATAACGCCGGAAATGATTTCGGTACGTGAAATTGAACTTTTACATTCGTATTCTAAGTTCAAAATAAGGAGAGTAATAATTAATCATTTTGTCTAACAGGCCCGTTTGGTGAACAAGACGACGAGCAGGTGTTTGTCCAAAAGGTAGTGCCGGAAACAGACCAACTGTTTGTGAGACGGGCGTCAAACGGCAAACGCGTGTGTGTAATTCAATCAATTGATGGAAGTGTTATTACATCATTCTGTGTGCACGAGTGTGAGGGTTCGAGTCGTATGGGTTCACGACCGAGACGTTTTATATTTACGGGACACTCGAATGGAGCCATACAAATGTGGGATCTTACAACAGCGCTTGAGCCAAGTTACAGCGCTTTAGTAGGTGTGTATTTTATTGTTTGTTTGTATCAATGTATACGTCATGATATCATCATAACAGAAACAAACTTTATCAACTTGATCAAACAAAAAAAAAGGTATTTAAATAAGCGTACTGTAGTTTAGTTCCAAACGAATAATATGTTGAATCGCATAATTTTCCAAACCCTAAATTAATAATTAA
The DNA here is from genome assembly GCA_030522625.1 of Copidosoma aretas. Taxonomy (NCBI): domain Eukaryota; kingdom Metazoa; phylum Arthropoda; class Insecta; order Hymenoptera; family Encyrtidae; genus Copidosoma; species Copidosoma aretas. The sequence continues at coordinate 7,870 of JAPYYV010002085.1, read as the reverse complement.
AAATGTATGAAATTAAATCAAGATTACGATTTTAAGGCAAACACTTTTCTTGTGTTGTGATTTAATGGTTGTTATTTGAAATATAATAAAATGGTTGTCGAGTCATTAATTTTTCTTTCGTTTAGCCAAAGAATCTCCCGGAGGACCCACACCGGAAGAATTATGGAAATTATTGGATCAGTGCGATTTGAGCAACAGTCACTGTTCGACACCGAGCATCAGTCCATCTCCCTCTTTAATCGCTTCAGGGCCAAGAATAAAAGCCAGCAATGTTCTGTTCCTGGCACAAAATTCGGGTTCGTCGGTAGGACCTAGCCAATCTTAAGAAATTTTTAAAATTGTATTTTGCATTTATTTTATTTTGTACATAGGAACGTAAGTTGTAATGATTTTTTCGATTTCTCCTAATCTCCTCTGACTGTGTCTACTGTCGTGTTTACGATTAGTTACAATCAACAAATCGTGTCAAATGTGAAAAGTATTAAATTCCTATACGTCGTTATTTGATTAGAGTTTGAGCTTTATGAGACAGCAACAATTTTTACTGTGATTTTAAAACTGTACATAACAAATAATCTCACTAAATTTTATACATGTACATACACTCTTAACATACATTTAGTAATAATAATAGTGTTTTCTTTTAAATACCCGACTCAGTAAAATTGAGAATAAAAAAAAATTGTGATAGTTTTCAACCAAAAAGATGTTTATTATTAGTATAAAACAATCCAAGGCCGGAAACGTAAAGAAAGTCTCTGATCGTCCGTGTATTGTCATGCGAGGCTAAACCGAGGATGATAAACGGACAATCTACGGCTTATTTACTTCCGGCTGTGGTCAGTATAAGATTTTCCAGGCTGCTGGCATGAAAATAAAATTAGTATGGCATTAGATAGCCCATCAACTAAGACTACCTGCTTCTGAAGTTTAAAGTGCATACTTACTGAGAACAGTCAAAGTAAATAATAAATATAAAAAGAAAATATAAAATACAACATTTGGCAAAATTAATAATAATCTTTTAAGTAAGATGATAAGTTTTTAACAAATAAGCATCACAAAATTCATAATAGCGCGCCCTAATTGCTACATTTTAATCGAGGCACAGCGGTGTTAAATTCACTATCTAATACAACTTTCAAAAAATTCCCTAAGAGCTTCAATATTACAGTAATCCATCTCGTAATCAACTGCATATTAACCATACGCCGAGTAGAAAAAGCCTACAATCTAGTTTGGCGCTGCGTTCAACAAGATTTTTTTTTTTAAATCATTCACAAAGTCTTTTCAAAGAGCTTGTTCTCATACATCACTAGAAAAGAGATGCAGATGAAGCCCATGATCACTTAAGTCATAGGTGCTTGGCAGTCTAAGTGTTAAGCGAGGATCAAACGGGCTCATTACTATCGACATGAAAAGTTATTTGGAAACCAAAGTTCCTCCAGTCAAGAACCTGGACTCTAGCTGGCTGAGCCTAGGCGGCAATTTTTCGATTGCAACGGATGTACCTCGTAGTTTTTCTTTTCATGCTAAGACGTGCTTTTGCCAGAACAAATTATTACTAAACCAGCTGGGATTTGTCATTGGTGTTAAGAGAAAGTACCATGCAACCAAACCTATTACGAAAAGAGATACTAATTTAGCTCTTTCTAACGGATCTTCGTAAGTCATTACTTCTGAAAGATCGGGGAATCCCATGTGATTGCAAAATGAATGAGCCGTAAATGCCGCTGCAAAATGACCTAGATTGTAAAAAAATTTGATTGTTTAATAATAGACTGGAATGCACACTTTTTATTTTTAGGAAAAAAAATATTTTACCGGTTTTAGCAAAGAGAAATGCAGCGTATACTCCAAACACGGTGGAATATGCAAATTGAACAACTAAAAAAGAATAAAAATTATTTTAAAATCTTAAAATTTCATGGACTAGCTTGTTATGAAAAAACAATCGATAATTTTCACTTGTAAATTTGCATATACGTACATGATGTCAACAGCGCTCTCTTGAAATCCATGCCTCTCCTCGTATTGTCAACTATATGATGAAAGTGTGCCGCCCCGAAAAATAGTGGGCATATAAAAATGGCAGTGTTTGGCGCAAAGCATTGCAAGAGCAATGGCAACATGCACGCTCTGAATGTCCATTCTTCAGAGAGTGGCGCCACAACTTGGTTCCTCCACCAGACCAGGGTTTTGACACTTCCCAGCCAATACGTTGGTTCTTTGCACACAATGAAATTTGTTTTCCTTATTGTTTTGTTTTAAAATCAAAGTAATATTTATTTCAAATGTGAAACTACCAGAACATTTTATATATTTTTAGTGCAATAAAATCTACTAATAATTGCTGCAAATTTTGTAGCAGACTTACAGAAAAAAGCAATAGTTTTTTTTCTATAAATATAATGAGCTTACCGACGTAAAGTCGCCACAAGCCACTTAGACCCTGCATATAAAGTGGCCCCAGAAAAAGGATCATTGTAAGACACAGTGGGATAACGATTGCTTGGATTATACCCGGCCATCTCAGACCCAATAACTCCCAAAGTGTTGCCTGCAACGAATTTCATGATTTACCATACGATTCGACGGCAAAGTAAAAAATAATTCCAACTGATGCAAAAGCAAAGTCTAAGTTTATCTTTTTTTTCTTTTAAGTTTAATGGTGCTTTATCAGCGCTGGGCAAATAGAGTAATTGAAAATACAAGTATTTCAAAATACAAATATTTGAAAATCCAAAAGTATTTTCAAATACTTTTATCCTTTTGTATTTTTAATTACTCGTATTTGAAGATACAAGTATTTTAATATACAAAAGCATTTTCAAATACTTTTATTTTGTGAATTTTCAAAAACATGTATTTGAAAATATAAAAGTATTTGAAAATGCAACATAGGTATGCCCAGCTCTGTGCTTCATGATAAAAACGTGTCTCCAACGGGCACTAAATCTATCTACTTACGCCGTGATAAAATTTTTCATTAATTCCAAAATATAAAGATAACGGAGAGAGCAATGTCATCACAAATACGCTGAAGAATCGTCTTTTTATAACGCTCGGGTGATCCCTGAAACAAAGACCAAAAAAAAACATTTTTTTTTTTTTTTATCAATTGGATTCAAACAAAAAGTAACTTGTTTTATAATAACTCATCTTTAAAGACAAAAGAAAAGCTCATACTTCATTGGGTGTTTTCAATAAAAAATTGTTAAATTTTTGTAGTTTATCAGGGGTGGTATACATTAACGTCCAAGCAGCAAATAGAATTTTTTCACCGGGTTCACGTATAGATTTACAGCTAAAATTTGAGCTGAAAAATACAGTTAGAAATAGTAGTTGAATATACACCTAAATACAGCTAAAAAAACACGATACAGCTTAATGATTAGCTATGAATTCAGCTGTTTTTTTAAGTATTTATTCAGCTAATAATTTTTTTCCGGGATGTAACTTTTGAGAATGTTTTTTCGACTGATTTTAGGCTTCTGTGCATGTGCAGTTGACGAAAATCGCCAAAGTAGTCGAAAAATCGTTCTCAAAAGTTAATTACATCATACCACCCCCCAGGGGCCTAATTCACAAAAAGTGAGCAATGCTAGCAGCTTTGCTGACTGCGATGAATGTATACCTATATATTATGAATACCACATTTTGTGAATTAGACCCCTGGGGCCGTAGTGTGTGACTTTTTCTCCGACTTAACGCCATCCAACTTTCGTCTCGAAGATGTCTTAAGGTGTATTTAAGAGAAAATTGGTTTGACCAGATCCATCAAAAAGTTACGCACTACGGCTCCTGGTAGATTATCGAAAAAAAAGATCATGTATTTTGCTTACAAATAAAACCAAAATTCACTACCTTGGTGACGTCGTACACCCCCCACTACCGGATTTCGACAAGCTTTAGCTCCGTCAGGTTTTGTTTGTAAGAAAAATGAAAAAACGCAAGTCTAATATTTTTTGATAATCTACGTGACGAATTTTTTTTATCGAAACACCCAATTGTTATGTGTCACACTAAAATGTCATTTTGTAAAATACAATTCGGAAATACTAATACAGATAAACATTAATATGAATAATTTATTTATTTGAATTTATTCGAGCTCACAAAAAATTTCTCAATGTAAGAAATGTTAAAATGAAAATATTCATCCGTTGTTTCGGAAATATAAAACATTGCAAGAAAAATGAATAAAAGTAATAAATTCTACAGTTTACTGTTGAAATGAGTGCGAGAAAAAGCAATAATTAAATATCAGTAGTTAACTTAATAAGCTTGATGACAAAGAATCAGTAGATTCTACCATCGCATCAAAACAAGACGCCGAATCAAATACTAAATTTGCGCAAATCATTTGAATTTAATATCTTATTTTAAGTGTACGTAAGAGTAAGTTTAAAATCTTCCAATATTGATTCTATAAAAAAAGTAGTGAATAAGTTCGATGTACGATACCATCGATACCTAACACAAATTTACAGTATAACGGGATATTTGAAAGTCTAAATTTGGAGGAAACTGAGCAGCGATTCTTTGAATTTAGAGTTGGAGTAAGAAATTAATCTTTTGCAAACAGCAGTCGTACACACATACTCAATAGATTTGATTATGGACGGTTTTGAGAAAAATCCTTTTCAGGTTATTTGTTCTACCTATTAAAAATAAAAGCAATTTCATCAAATTTAAGCGTTTAAGCAATTATTAAAATGAAATGAGTTCCCTAAATCAAAATGATCTGAAATTACAATATTACAAAGTTTTGCTAACTTTGGACTCTTAGATAAAGCCTTGAAAAACATGTTTTTCCAATGTAAATCATAGATTTGCAGTGAATATTGATGGGATGATCAGCCATAGATAATACTTTCAGGGGCATGTATTTACTAATTTTTTAAATCAAGCAATAGAGTAAGTGGAAAAAATGCGAGTATTGATACAAGTTTATATCAAATAAAATATACGTCACATGCAAATGGATAATCAAACATGAAAATAAATTATTAAAGCGAAGCGCATTAGACACGATTGGTAAATTTACATTGTAAATAAATTATCCAATTTTACTTATATTATTGTATACTTATTGTTGGTTGTAACATTATTAAAGCGCATTCATATATTTTTTTAAAATTCTGATAAAATCGTATTCGTTTACATCTGTTAAACTCCGTTTGGTTTCAAAACGCTGCACAGTGGCCGAAATGCCGAGAAATGCATCATTTTTGGGACAAAAGTCTTGCTTCAACTCAATTTTAAAATTTGTAAGTAGTTTTTCCAAATTCGCAAGCTCAAATTACACGTAACAAGCTTTGTAATGGAAAAATTTAAGGTTTTAAAAAAAAATTGAATTTTATAATAAAAAAAAAAAAAAAAAAAAAAAAAAAAAAAAAGAAAAAATAAATTCTCTAAAGTATGTGAAAATGTGACCGAGCAACGCTCAAAATGTGCGCGCAAAATTTAAATGAGGCAAAAGATAACTTTTTTTTATGAACTGCAGGCCTTTTCTTTTCCCCCTCGTATGACGACCAGGATATTTGGGAGGCCCGGGCATTGAGATAATGTCTCTATGGGCCCGGGACCGTAGTGCGTAACTTTTCTATTGGATCTGACCAAACCAATTATCTCTAAAATACATCTTAAGACATCGATTCGAGATGAAAGTTGGATTGCGGGAAGTCGGAAAAAAAGTTACGCACTGCGGCCCCGAAGCAATCGAGACATTGTTACAAAAGAAAAGTTTTTTGTAATTTTCAACTTTGACACAGTGCCAGTCCTTGGAGGGGGTAAACGAACGCGATGGAAGAGCCCACGGTGAGAAAATAGTGCGTTATTTCGGACAGACAACATATATAAGCGGGTCGTCTCGGAAGCATCAGGGGTGGAAGTGCGTACCTTTCTGCAATTCTGCATGATGGATGTACTTAGGTAGACAAAATAATTTTCCAAAGTTGGTTGGTGTGAAGTCGTAGGGAGTTAGTTACGCATTACGGCCCCAGGCAAGCAGCGAAAGAAGGCTCTTTTGAAAACTCAATAATATAGTCCTCAAGCGCTGGACAGATGAAAAATAAATCAATTTATTTCCTTCCAAGAGATTTGATTGTTAGATTTTATGGTAACTAAAAGTTAACCTCGAAGTTAACTTATAAATAGTGTTTCATTGCTCTTTACTGTTTCATTCTCCAGATGCTTTTGTATATTTGATGCTTATTTACGGCACTATTGTGATGAGCCACCGGCAATTATTATAACCAACAAGTTGTGCAGTGGCAATGCTGTGACAGCCTGTGAGCAGTGTAAGAACCACGCAGTCATACAACAAATATTTATAATAACATGAACGCATCAACGATGAAAAGCTGACTGCTAGTGTTGTATACAGCGCAAATAAATTTAACGCTCCGAAAACTCCTAAAATATAGGATAATAGCAAAAAACGAAAATCTTTATAGACTTAGATGTATTATTGAGGTACGTACCTGTTGAGCGTCGACCTCCAGACGTAGAAGCTCCCGACGTAAACGATAGAAAGTACGAGGCAACCGAGAATGCCGGTAATACAAGGCAAATCCTGAGCCGCTGTCGTAGAAGCTCCACTACGTTCGTTCAGCATATCCATCACTCATCCGTAACACCCAAGCTTGTGTAAATGTGCAGCTTGGGTTTAGGACGTTTAGGTACTTATACCTAAGCAAGCTCTCTATGTCGCCGACGTCGTCGCCGTTTGTGCACTGGTTTCAGCGCCAAACCTTCGCGTCGTGGCCAGCGGTCGAACTATAGTTGCACACATGATTTTCTGGCGTATAGAGTATTTTCACTTGTGACGTCAGTCCAAGATGGCGCGATCACTGGGTTTTTTTTTCAAATTTGCTACTTTTGTATAATTAAAGTAGTGCAATTCCTCGAGATGTCCCAGCAGAGGAAAAAACTTGTAAAAAATTCTTCTTTTTATAAGCTATCGAATGGACAATCAATATTTGGCATGTTTACTTGATAAGTAATATAAATTAATGAACAAAGTTATCGCGGGCAAAAAAGTGAACGGAAAAACATTTTTTTTCTATCCTCACAAAGGTCTGTTCTCACCAATATTGAAATATGACAGCAACAATGTCTAATAATGTGGAATAAATTTTAATTACATTTAAATAAGCTAAACAGATGGTTAAAATCACTTGAATCACATTACAAAGCAGAAGTGTGGTTATACCAAGCTGGTGTGTCTACGTATCTATATCGTGTTTGTGACAGTCATAATTGTCATATCCTGAGAGATACGATTCCGATACGATGGACATATACTCGTTAAGCGGGAAATTCAAACATTTAATTCCTATTGGCCAGTTCCTATAACATAACCTCTCTCATCGGGGGATTCCAGGATTCCATATTACCCACTTAACAAATATATGTCCGACTACTGTATATAGGTAGACACTCCAGCTTGGTATAACCGCACTTCTGCATTGTACTGTGATTCAAGTGATTTTAACCATCTGTTTAGCTTATTCAGATGTAATTAAAATCTATTCTACATTATGAGGCATTGCTTGTTGTCATATTTCTATATTGGCGTTATCAGACCTTTGTGAGACTAGAAAAAAAATGTTTTTCCGTTCACTTTTTTGCCCGCGATAACTTCGTTCATTAATTTATATTACTTATCAAGTGAAAATGCCAAATATCAATTGTCCATTCGATAGCTTATAAAAAGAAGAATTTTTTACAATTTTTTTTATCAGCCGGGACATCTCGAGGAATTGCACTACTTTAATTATACAAAAGTAGCAAATTTGAAAAAAAAGACCCAGTGATCGCGCCATCTTGGACTGACGTCACAAGTGAAAATACTCTATATATA
>JAPYYV010002084.1:0-21834 GCA_030522625.1 Copidosoma aretas | reverse complement strand
ATTTACATTACTATGTGAGAAACTCTGTAAGTAGTACAGTATTCTCTGCTATACTAACAATTAATATTATCATCATCATAGTCATTATTATCATCTTTAAAATCAATATTATCATGATCACCATCATTATCAACATCAGCATCATTATCATCATTATTTTTATCATTAAGATCGTCTTTATATTTATTATCACCCCTGTTATCATCAACATAATTATCGTGTTTATTATCATCCTCAATAATATCATCATCATTATTATCAAGATAACATTAATACTTTTGTCAACTGTAGAAGATACAATAATAAAAATATATTTATACTGGTCTTACAGTCAAATTAATGAATACATATAAAAAAATATACCAAGTAATAAAAAGGGCAATCAGATTGCCCTTGTTTTTAATCACCCCCGTAGATAACTGTAAAAAACTGTAACCGAGTTAGTCCTCTCCTGAAAGAATTTTAATTAGTGAAGGACAATTTGATATCCCCTACCACCAATTTGAATTTTAAACCAATGATATTTAAGAGATACATTGATGCCATCCTTACCATAGTGCCAGAATATTTTGTAGACAAATTGGTGGATGTTTTTAATTCTATTCACGATAGAGTTAATTTTACAAAAAAAGTAGAGTCTGATAATCAATTGAGTTTTTTCGATATTAATATTATTAAAAATAACAACAATAGAGCCAAATTAAATTGGTATAGAAAGCCTACTTTGTCTGGTAGATTTTTAAATTTTGAATCTCATCACCAATTTGAAAACAAAGTAGGTACTTTAAAGGGTGTTATCGACCGTGTAATAAAATTATCACAAATGATTTTAGAGAAGATAACCTCAGCCAGATAAGGAAAACGTTTGTTAATATTAATTATCCACAAGATTTTGTAAATAAATTAATTGCGAAGAGAGTGAACGAAACTTATAATAGTAGTTTCAAAAGAAATTTTAATATAAGTATTCAGAAGAGTGTTTATTTTGTCTTACCTTATGTTGGAGGTTTATCAGAGAGAATTAAAGCAGAATTTAAAAAACTTAATACTTAAATATTCTTTAAAAATAGTAATAATTTCGGAAGTTTTTTCAATAACTGTAAAGATAACGATAAAAGGGATAAAAAATCAGGCACAGTATAAAAGATAAATTGTAATATTACGATAAATATTATACAGGACAAACTGGTCGATACCTAAAAAAGAGAATTTATGAACATAAATGTAGTTTAAAAAATCAAAACATTATGTCTAGTTTGAAACAACATTGTTTAGACTACATCCACTCTTTTGATTTGAATAATATTGAGATTCTAAAGCACGGTATCAAAAATAAATGTAAACGAAAGAGCCTTGAAAACAATAACATTTTAAGAAATAAAAGTAACTTAAATAAAATGTTAGTATCGAGTAGATTAGATAGTGTTTATCATCCTTTTCTGACTTACAATTTAGTGGAAATATAAAGTGGGATTTTGGTGATTAGGTAATGAAAGTGATGATTCATTCAGTATATGAGTAACATCAGCGTTCTCGGGTCAGTCCTTGATGAGAAGCCAAAGCGTGCTCGAAACGTTGGACAGACGCATTTTGGAATTTCAGTGGTGGGGGCTATCAGATTGTCCTTTACTAATTGAAATTCTTTCAGGAGAAGACTTAATAGGTTGAACTTTTTTACAGTTATCTAAGGGGGTAATTATAAACAAGGGCAATCTGATTGCCCTTTTTATTATTTGTTAAATTTACTTATATTTATTTATTATTTTGATTGTAAGACCGATATAGAAATTTTTTTATTATTATTATCAAGATCATTTTCGTCATCGTTATGACTCATAAAATTAACATTATCATCATAACGAACATCCTCTGGGTCATCATCATGATCATCATCGTAGTTGTCATTTCATTATCATTACTATTATCTTCATCATTATTGTCTTTGTTACGATCATCATTATAATCATTATCATAATCATCATTATAACCATCACTTTTACTACAATCATAATTATCATATTGATCATATGCATCATCATTATTATCATTATCCTTATCAATATCATCATCATCATTATACTTATCATTATTATCACTATGATCATCATCACCTTTATAATCATTATTATAATCATCATGATCATCATCATCATCATCATCATCATCAACATAACCATCATCTCCATAATTGTCATCATAACCATCATCATAATTGTCTTTATCACAAACGTCACCGTCATCATCATTATTAACATTATACTTATCCTTATCATTAATATCATGATCAACATCATCCTAATCATCATTATTTTTACGATTCTCATCCTAATCTTTAAGATTATAATGATTATCATTTTCATTATTATGATGACCATTATCATCATCATCATTATCATTATTATTATAATCAAGACATTTGTACTTCATTATTATGATCATAACCTTTTTCTTCATCATTATTTTTTTTATGATCTTTATCATATCTATTAACATTATAATCATCAACATCATCGATATTATTATCACCATCATAATCAACATTTTAGTGATCAGCATCATAGTAAGATAAATCTAAATCACTATTATTATTTTTAACAACATCACCATCATAACAATTAGGAATATTAGATTTATCATCATTATCTTAATTATCCTACTTATCTTTATCGTTATCAATTTTTTTATTATCATCATCATGAACAATATTATTACTATCCACATAATCGTTATCTTAATCTTGATGAAAATCATCATCATCAGCTGCATTATCATCGTCCTCATTTTAATTAATATTATAATCACTATCACAATAACAATCATTATCATAAACAATGTCATAATCATCATCATCTTTTTTAACATCACCTTAATTACCATTATCGTCATTATTACCAGCATCACTATCGTGATAATTGTCCTTATCTTTAACACTATTAACATCATTATTTATATCATTATTATCATGATAATCGTCATCATGATCATCATTTATCTAACCATCATTATCATCATCATCAGTATCATCATCAAGATAACTGTACTTATCCTTATCATAAACACTATTTTTAAAACCATCAAATGATTATTATTTTAATCATGATAATCATCATCATAATTTACATCTTCATCCTTATTATCATTATCATTATCACAATTGTATTAATAACCATTATCATTATCATCAATATAATCTTCATTATCATCATCTTCATTAAAAACATCATCATTAACATCATTACCACCATCATCACCCTCACTATTATCTTTATTATCGTCATAATCATCCTTTTAACCACAATTATCTTCATCATCATTATAATAACCATCATTATCATCATTAACATCATCAAGATTGTGATCATGATGATCATCATAACCACCATCATCATTATAACTATAATCATTATCTTTATCATTATTAGTATCATCATCATAATTATAGTTATCCTCATTATTAACATTATCATCATGACTGCCATCATAATTATCCATATCACTATTATCTTGATCATCGTTAGCATTATCAAAATTACTTTTGTTTTCATCGTCGTTATCACAATAATTAGGATCATCATTATCCTTATAGTTATAATCATTATTATTAACATCATCCTTATCAACATCATCGTCATGATTATCAACATCATTAGTAATACTATTATGATCATAAATGATGTTACTATAATCAAAATCATTGTTGTCATCATCATCGCCATTATTTTCATCATCCGCATCAATAATATCATCATGATTATAATTATTTTCATTGATATCATCTTTCTCATCAATGTCACTCTCATGATAATTATTAACATAATTATCAGCTTTAACATCATAATAATTGCGATCTTCTTTGTCATGATTTCTACCACAGTTTCGATTATTACCATGATCGTCTTTATCATACTCATAATCATTATTACTAACAAGATCATCCTTTTTCTCGGTAATGTCATTATAATCATCATTATCATTATCATTATAATCATCGTTTTTATTATTGTCATCGAAGTTATTATTATTATCATCAGCATCTTAATCCAAAACTTTTTTATGATGATGAAAATTATTGTCCCGATCTTTATCATCATTATTACTATTAGTTGCATTGATATCATCATCTTTAGCATTATTATCATTATCATCACAATAATAATAATTATTACCATCATCATCATGTTTATCATTATCATCATCATCATCATTATCAACAATATCATTATTATAATCATAATTTTTATCAACAACATCATCATCATCATTATTATCATCGTCATCATCACCATCATCATAATAATTATCATCATTTTTACAATCATCTTCATCACCATCATAACCAGCATTATCTCAATCCTGATCATCTTAATCATCATCATCATCATCGTCATTATTAGTAAAATCATTTTTGGTATCATGAGCATCATCATCGTTATCATCAACAATTATTTTATCATCATAATTATCGTCATCTTTATCCTCATCTTTATCATTATCTTTAAAATTATTATGGTCGTTGTCATTTTCATCATCATCATCATCATAATCATCATGATTGTCATCATCATCATCATTATCATTATCATCATCATAATCATCCTCAGCATTGTAGTCATTATCATCATAAACCCTATCATAATCATCATTACCATTTTCCCGAGAAACATCAACATTATTAAAAACATTATAAGTATCATCATCATTAACATCTTTATCATTATTATGATTATCATCATTAGTATCACCATTATAATCACTATCATCTTCATAATCATCATCATTATCATTAGAAATATTGATAAAACTTCGATGATGAAGAACTGGGTCATCATCGTCACGATCATCTTTATCATTATCATCAACATCATTATCACTATCCTTATCATAATCGCAATAATCCATATTATCATCTTTGTCATCATTATTATCATTCTCAACACTATTCCTAATATAAACACATTATTACATCATCATTATTATCATCATCTCTATCATCATTATTATCATCATCATAGTTATCAATATCAACACATTGACACAATATCATCATTATTATTATCTCTTTATTTATTATTAGCTTTCTTATCATCGTTATCATAACTGCCATTATTATAATCATCATTATCATTATTTTTATTATTATAATCATCATTATTATTTTTCTGATCACCAATATGATTAATATCTTCATTACCATTATTTAAATAGTCAGAATCATGATAATAAGGAGCATCTACATCACCAGCATCAAGATGATTAATATATTTATCACAACTATGAAAATCCTTATATCTACATTATTATCGTTATCATTATTATTAATTTTACTTTTATCATAATCAGCATTTTTTTGTCTCTATTTCAGCTATTATTATCATCATAATCAGCATGATTATCATCATGATCTTTATCATTAAAATCTTTTTTATCATATTTCTCATCATCAACATTATCAGTATCATCGTCATTGTCAATATCACCGAAATTATTATCGTCTTCATTACAATTATCTTTATTTTTATCGTAGCTACTATCACTATCATAATCATTATTAGTTTCACGATGATCATCGTCACCTTTATTATCATCATTATACTGATCATCATCATAATCAAAATCATCACCATTAGCAGCGTTATCATCTCCATTATCATCATCATCGTCGTTATCACCATCATCATTAGTATTACGTCAACCATCATCATCATCATCATTTTAAAAATCATCAAAACTACCATCGACGTAATCATCATTTTAATCATCATGACGATTATAATTACGATCATTATCATGCTTTTTATCATTATTCTAACTATCACGCTCATCATTATCCTCATCATCATCTGTACTATAATCTTTATCATTACTATCATTATCGTATTTGTTACAATATTAATTATTCCAATCTTTATTGTCATAATGAACGTCATTAGCATCTTTATCATGATTATCATCTCTATCATTCTCATCATTATGAGAATCAATATCGTCATCTATATTATCATCATCATTGACACCATCATTAATATCATCATCATAAACATAAGCATCCTAATAATCATTAGCGTCTCTATAATCATCATTATGACTATCTTCATTCTCATGGTCAGCAGCATTATTATTAATAAATTAATCATTACTATCATGATTATAATCATTAAAATTGACACAATCAGTACTATAATCCATATCATCATAAGCATCATCATGATAAAGATTTTCTCTAAAATCAACATCATATTAATCTTAGTCGTCATTTTAACTGTTATATTTTCTGTCTCCACTTTTATCATCCTTAGTGTCATCATCATTTTTTAAATAATTGGTATCATTATAAGCATCAATATCATCATAATCTACATCATGATAATCATCACTATCATCATCATCACAATCATGATCATAATTTTCTCCATCATCGTCATGATGATCATCAAAATCATCATCATCACAACTATCGTTTTCGGCACGTTTATTTTTATCACTGACGTCATTATTATAAGCATTATCGTCATCATTATCATCATCTTTATCATAATCTTTAGTTTTTATGATCATCATCATTATTATTATCATCATCATCATTCTCAACAATATTATTATCATCGACATCATGATCATATCCATCAGCTTCACAATAGTCATTATAATCATCATCATACTTTTCATCATGACTTTCATTCTTTCAATTAACGACATTATCATCATCACAATAGTTAGCTTCATCATCATCATTGCCATGATCATCATCCCCATCAACATTGTCATCATTTTCATCATGATTATAATCATCATTGTCGTCATCATTATCATCATAAATATCATCTTTATCATCATCATCATTATCATCATCATATTTATCTTTATCACTATCATCATCATCATCATTATCGTCATCATTACCATTATCATCACTATCATCTTTATTAGCATCAATATTATATTATTATCAACATCATGATCATAATCATCATCATCATTATCATTTTAGTTATTATCATCATCATTATCATGATCATCTTTATATTTATTACCATAATCCCTATCAACTTCATCTTAATTATCATCACCATTATTATCATCATTGTAACTACATATCACATCATCATAACGATCAACTACTTCATCATGATCATTTTTATCATCAAGCTGATTATCGTCATCATCACTATGAACTTCATAATCTTTACTATAAACATTCTTATCATTAGTAGCATAATTATAATCGACATCGTTATTTGCATCTTCATCATTATTTTCATTGCTATCATCATTATCATCACCACCGTCATTATTATCATTATTATCTTCATCATTGTCATCATTATCTTCATAATCATGATTAAATTCTTCATTGTCATCATTCTCATCACCATCATCATCATCCTTATCATGTTTATAATCATCGACATTATCATTACCATGATCAATATTATTTTATTGATTATCCGTAGCATCATTGACATCGTCATCATTAACATCATTATCATCATTATCATCCCCGTAACTATCACCGCCATCATCATGATCATACCGACTCCCCTAACATCATTATCATTATCTTTATTATGATAAATAACTATTTATCATCAATATAAACATTGATATCTTTACTATCGTCATCATTATCATCATCATTATTACTATAATCCCTATCATCCTCATTATTATCATCATCATCACAAAAAGTTTTAATAACTGTTATCATTATCATAACAATCATCATAACGATCACAACTATTATCATTATCACTATCATCTTCATCATCATGATCATTTTCATCAGTATGAACATCATAAATATAATAATTATCACAATCATCATCCTAAGTATAATCATTATTATCATCATCAACGTCAAATTTATGTTTACCTTACTCATAATCTTCATCATTACCATCATTATTATAATCATTATCATCATCATTATCATTATCACAATTGTCTTGACTATTATCATCATCATCATCATCACCATATCAATCTTCATCATCATCATTGCTAACATCATCTTAATCATCATTATAACCATCATTATTATTTTGATCATAATTGTCATAAATATTACCTGTACGATCCTTATTAAAATATTATCATTATTATCATAATTTTTATTATCATTATCTTTATATTTATCATCATCATCATCATTATCATCGTAATTATCATAATTTTTATCACCATTATTATCGCTATCGGCAACATGAACATCATTGTCATGAGCAGAATTCGTTAACTTTATTATCATTATTATCGACATTATGACTAGCTTCAATACAATTAACACCTTTATGATCGTCCTTATCATATCCATTATCATTATCACTATTATAATCATTATCACCAGCATAAATATTATTATCGTTATCATCATTATAATCATTATTATCATCGTTATTATCACATTTATCACTTTCATGATACTTATTATCTTTATAATCAGAATTATTAACGTCAATATAATGAACAACATAATCATTATTATCATTATATTTATTATTATCATGATAATCATCGTTATCATCAGCATCATTTTTATTATCATGATCATCATTATTATCATTATCATTATCATCGTTATCTATTCGTTATTGTAATCATTGTAATCATAATCAGGAAAAATACCATCATCCTCTTTGTCATCATCATTGATGTCACCATTATTATGATTATCATCATTATTATCATTATCATTATTACTATATCCATCATCATCATCAATAACACTATCATCATCATCATCGTCGTCAATATTATCATCACCATCGATATCGCCATCAATATCATCATTATAATCACTATCATAACCATCATCATAATTTTGAACATCATTTTTAGAATTATTATGAGTATCATCATCATCATCGTAATCACTATTATCACTATAATCGTAATCATAGATCTAGTTTTCACTATCATTATTATCGCTAATAACATAATAATAATCATCATTATCAGTATCATCATCATCAATATCATTATCTTAATCATAACATCGTAAATATCATCAATAAATAGATCATTAAAATAGTCATTATTACCATAATCAATATCCTCATTATCATCATTATCACAATCATCATCATCATTATCATCGTTATTATTATCTTAATCATTAAAATCAACATTATTATTACCATAATTATCATTACTATCAAAATGATCATCATAATTTTTGTTAATATCATCTTTATTTTTAATATTGTCATTGCTATAACCATCATCATCATCTTTGTCGTTATCATCATGATTATTCTTATGCTTGTTTTAATCATCATCATTAGCATAACTATCATTATAATTATCTTCATTAGCATTGTAATCATCATTATTATCATATTTATTACCATTAATATCAGCGTTATCTGTATTATCATATAAATTATTATCATCATTAATAGCAACATTGTCATCATAACCATCATCATTATTTATATCATTCTTATCATAATTATCATCAGAACAATCATCTTTACCTCCATCATCGTCTTAATCATAATCATCATCAGTATTATCTTTACAACCTCATCATCATCATCATAATCATCATCATAAGCTTTATCAAATTAACTATCATAATAATCATCACCATCATTATCACTATTATCACCACCGTTATCATCATTATCAGCGTCATTATTGTCATCATCGTCATTTTTATCATTATCACCATCACTGTCACCATCATGATCCACATTATCATCATTATCATCATATTCGTATTCATAATAATCATTCTTATCATCATTATTTTTATCAATATTATCATTATCATTGTCATTAGCATTATCATTATCATAATCATCATTGTCATCATTATCACCATTATAATTATCATCATTAGCATTACTTTTATCACTTATATCATCATCATCATTAATTTTATCACTATCAACATTATGATCAACATCAACATTATCATCCTCACCAGCATTTTTATTACGATCATCATCATAAATTTTATTAACACCATCAATATCATCATCATTAGCAGCCTTTTTATGATTATCATTATAATTATCACTATTGTTATCGCTATCATCATCATTATCATCGTCATCATCATCATTATCATTATCATCAATATCATTGTCATTAGCATTGTCACTATCATCATAATCACATCATCATCATTATCAACATTATCATCACTAGCATCAATATACTTATCATCATTTTCATCGTTGTTATCATCATCATCAGCTTTACCATCTTTATTATCATTATCGCCATTGTTATTAATAACATCATCACTATGATCACTATAATCACATCTATCATCATCATTATCATAATCATCATCATCATCATCATCATCATCATCATCATCATCAATATCATTGTCATGAGTATTGTCATTAACATCATCATCATCATCATCATTATTACCATCATCATCACTAGCTTTAATCTACTTATCATCATCATCATTATCGTCGCTACTATCATCATCATTATTATCACCACTTGGCCTGGCATGCTCGCTTCGCGCGCCCTTTTTAATTATTTTTCACAACAAAATAATTATTTTTCTTCAATTTCAATTCTATACTATTGATTATTCTTAATTTATTTCAATCAGCCAGTAAAATGTAAGAAAAAAAGTATTTATGGTTGGAATTTATTGTTGGTTATATCTTGAAACATATCTTTTTTTTGTTTCTTTATTATTTTATATCCACATTAAGTGGTAGACATAAGATATATAAAATCAATTTAACTGGATTGCCGGTTATGTCTGCAGCTAGAAGAAATTCGTGCGTCTTACGTATACGGCTTAATACCTATATACATATGCATCTATATTTTATATAATTTTTTCTAGTGTTTTACTTCAATTAGGAATACATCAAACTCAAAATTTTAAACAAATTTTATCAGGATTTTGTACAGCTTTTAATTACATTTAAACATTTGTTTTTAACCATAAGTCCTATTTCAATCATAGTTCTGTGACTATTTAAATTTATTCTTATTCGAAGATAGCACTATATACAATGACCAATAACACGTCGACCAAATCCAAAGTTAAGCCAATGCTAATGTAGCTTTACTTTAAGGCCAGTAAACTCTTACGATAGGATTATAATTAATCTTATCAACATAACAATCATTATCATTATCATTATCATCATTATCATCATCATTAATATCATTATAGTCATAACCATAATGATCAGCATTATCTTTTATATCATAATTTTCATTGTCATTATTATTATCAACATAATCATCATTACCAGCATTTTTTTAAATCATAAATATCATCAATATTATTAGTATAATCATCATAATCATAATCTTTATCAATATCACTATCATTATATTCATGACCATCATCATTATCATTATAACCGTTGTTATCATCATCATCAGCGCCATGATTATCATAATCGACATCATAATCACCATCACTATTACTACAATTATCATTGCTATTACCATCACTATCGTCATCATCATGATCGTCATTATCATCAGCATTATCAACATTTCTATTATCATCGTCATCACTATCATCATCATTATTATCATGGTCATCATCATTGTGATCATAATCCTTATCATCATTATCTTTATCTTCATAACAGTCAACTTTATTATCATCATCATAATAAGTTTTAAAAATCCTCATCATACTTAGCGTCATTATCATTATTTTATTCATTATCATAATCATTATCATCATCATTTTTATTAGCATTATAATCAGCATTGTTATTATCATCCTAATTACAATTATTATCGTTATCAGCATGACTATTATCATCCTCATGGTCATCATAAAAATCATCATCATCATAAATTACTTTATCATCATTATTATCATTTTTTTTATCATTATCTTGATAATCATATTCATCGTCATAATTAGGTTTATCATTATCATCATCATTATCATTATTATCATCGTTATCAGCATTTTTATCATATTTATCATCATCATTATTTTCATCATTATCATCATTATCATCTTCATCATCATCATTACCATCATCCTTATCATCATCATCATTATCATCATCATCGTAATTATAAACATCATCACCATCATCATCATCATAATTATCTTTGTCATCATTACCATCATCATCACAATCATAATTATCATATATATCTTCGTCATAATGATCATCTTCATTATAATCATCGTCATTATTTACATCATTATTCTCATTATCAACATCATCATCATTATCATCATCAGCATCATTATAATCATACACCAGCAGAAAATTAAACATCACTGCTAATCGAGTTACTACGGTCCTTAGAGGGCTGCCCAGATGAGCTCGTGTTTGGTATACTATGGTGAAAACACTAGGACCTGCAGATATGTTACTGTCGCTGTGTGTCTATTCTGTAGATCATATGCTTTATGTTGTTTTTAGAATTAACCATAATTCCCTTTTGTCAGTTAAGAACAGCCACTTTTTTAGTTTTTTTAGTGCATATAAATGATGCGCTCGTGGTTTAAGGATAGGTCAATAAAATTTGTACATTCTTTGCATAGATAAAGCGTTTTATCATTATTATTATCAGACAATCATTGTCAATAAAAATTTGAATAGGTTTTTAGCTATGTATTGTACTAAACATCTTTAACATTGTTTCAGTTTTTTGTGAATTTTGATGCTGTAGGGCATACTATATTGATTTCTGATCACCAGCCTCTACTTTACTTGTCGTTCAGGTACTTGATGTTAACTTTTTACTATACACCCTTTTAGTTCTGCCATTAATTTATAAAGTATGTCACATAAAATTGCAATACATAAGCTACGTAACCTCATCAAACTGTCATCAAAATTGTTACATTATTACGCTTATACGATACCGACTGCTTGAACACTATGGGTCGTGGATTTTTTTTTATCTCCACGTACATTCTGGGGGCCCTTTACTACCTGTGTGTGCAGGTAGTGCCTGATCCTATGGCTCTTTACGGCGCGGGCGGTGCGTCCCCAGTAAAGTTTTTTTTTAGGCATCTACACCTTGTCGGTCAAGCAGGCACTTTATGCTCTTCCACTTAAAGAGCATCAAATTAGCAGTCTTTCTGGAAAAGGCCCTGGTTTTTGGGCCAACTTCTTACTAGTTATGCTGGTACTCTATGTATTAGTATTAGATTGGCTAAAATCTTTTTCACTTAAGTAGTCTAATACGTGATTCAGGTGTTCAAATTTTTTTGTCAATGAGCAAACTTTTACCTTTAATATAATAAATAATCTTTTCGCCTGAATATATCATAAAACTCTAAGATAGTTGTTGAAATAAAAAATAAAATTGATATGAATCATTTAGATTATACTCTTTCTAACAATTTTTATGATTTGCAATTTTTTTTTTTTTTTTTTTTTTGCTGGTAAATGAAATTGTATCCAAGTGTATTTTTTCTTTCGGTTAACTCTAACTTTAAGGCAAACGATAGGGCTGCTTCAAACAGTTGTTGGACAAGTAGACTTGTGTTCATGTCAGAAAGTCTTTTTGGGAGGATTCACTTCTATGTCATATCTTAGCTCTTGGTTTGCTTGTAATGTGAGTTTTTACTTTTTGTATTGCCATGTAGGTATCGGAGACATTGTACAGAAACTGTTTCTTAGCCCTACGCTGAAGCCACGTCACACATGTACGATATCACTATTCTGAGCAAAACAGTTTGCAGACCGCTTAAAAGTTTTATATTTAAAATGCAGTAAGCTTGGCTTGTTTTTGCATAAGACACATCTATATCAAGATCTGCATATTAAAGACTCAAAGAAGTCTGACAACTTTTCCACTTAGAATCGCAATGTTTTACGTGTGTGATATGGCTGTTAAGATGTTCGTAAGTAGTGCCTGTGATCCTAATGTGTCAATACAGACCACAGAAAAGTCTAAAGCAGTACGTAGAGTAAGTCCTCAATTATCTATCAAGCATGTTCTTATCATAATTCTTACTACTGTAAAGGCTTATAATTATGTAATAAGGATATTATTTTAATTTTTCTTCTGTTTGTATTGCCATACTTAGATTCCAGCAAATCCTAGAATATGTTTTTACAGCCCTGCGCTGGAGTCAGAATGCACATGTAAGACATTACTATTCTAAGTCAAAAGATCTTCAGACACCTTTAAATCTTTAACATACAGATCTTGCAGGTCAGCGTATGTGTCTAAGTAAAAAAAGCAAGCTTATTGCATGACTAAAATCAAGATCCCAAGGAGTATGCAAAGTGTTCCGCTAAGAATAGTGATGACTTACATGCACACAAATATAATTCTCATATCTCTATACATACATGTATGATCTGGCTCCAGCGTAGGGCCATAAAACAGTATTCTAGCGATTACACGGGCTTAGAACTGAAATGGAAGTGAAACCATTCAACAAAGGCAGTAACTAGATAAAAGTCGGTACCTTTACAATCCCAAAACTACAAAGTTCACGTAATCAGAATATTTATATGCTCGTTAAAAAAAGCGAAAATCTTGTGAAGAGCTAGCTCATACTTTGAAATTGACTTGTTAATTTGACTTTGCAGAATTTATTAAAGATAATATCAAGCAGTATGGTGGCTACAATTCTAAATTTTTAAAGTGGTTTTTTCATAAATTCGAAGATGATCAGCTTTTGATAGAAGAAAGACCTTCTTTAACCATCTACTTTTAAGTCATAAAATATACGTTTAAATTATACAGCACTTATTCAGTTACAAGTCTCATCTACAAATAAGTCAATAAGTAGTAATTCATGATTGATGGTCAATTTTCTTGCTGTGAGATATCTCTTATCTCAAACCATACATGGCCATAAATTATACATAAATTCCCTATATATTTGACAGAGTACATACATTTTTAAGTCTCATTTATCATTTTGGTATATGAACCAGGACCTGTGATGAATCTTAAACTATAATTTATAGTATCAACTAATGCTGTTCACTGAAATACTCAAAATTAGATCATGTTCTTGTTAGCAGTACAGTTTTAATAGAACATGTACTCCATTCTATTAATTTTTTTTCAATAAACATCATATTTAATTGTTATAGTTTCTGCAACATTTATTGTAAAGGGTTCTTGAAAGCTATTTCACAGTCGGCCTCATATGTGATGATTTCTCTGTTTGTTATCCTAACTTTTGCTGAAAAGTAGGATGGAATCTGAAAATTCGATAAGTTATTGCAAATTTGGCTCCTAAAACGTATTTTTGTCGGTTTTAAAACGATCAAAATATATTTTCATGTTTCAAAACAGATCCAAGCAAGGCATGATAGTAAAAAAATGGCAATAAACGTCAATGCCAGTTTCTTTCTACATGCGAAAAAAATATTTACCGTTTTTTCCCATCTGTTTACCACTCTTGCATGCTTGCATTCGCGTCAAAAAATTACATGTTGTTACTATTATTCTCATCTTGAAGAAAAAATTTTTGAAGCCCAAGATTGCAATTCCAGACATTTGGGCCATTGATCCTGTAATTTTATCCGACTAGAAGATTAGACAAATTAAGAAATTAAGAAAGAACCTTTATTCCAATCTCATACAAGCATAAGAGTTTTAAGTTCATAAAAATACTATATCTTAATCTTTTTCTTAAAATTTTATTCAGTTGTATAGATTAATTATACTTCGATTAGAAAATTCGCAAAATTTTAATTCGGAAAAATCGTTAGAGCAACCTTTACAATGTATATTATTCTTTTTTTTTCAGTCGCTATAAGTGTAAGAGAAGCAAAATGTTTTTAGTCCTCGATCATTAAAATCAGTCTACGGGTCGTTAAAATATGACTAAGAACATACATACACACACGAGCGCACAGACATTTTTATTAATGACTTTTAGCAGACAACAAACTTTATACTGGACGAAATATTTTTTTTTATAATTATGATACATATATGATACATATAAACGACCTTTAATCATATAAAAGATAATTATCCAATAAAATAAAGACGTAAGTGCATAATATTAATACCATCGGTGATAAAATTGTAATAATAATCCGAAATAATAGCTTAGATATACACTATCATCAAAGGGCATTGTCAGTTTCGATTATAATGATTGTGAAAAACAAAAACGAAATTGGGAGCGCATAAAACACGGTTTAAATTCAGTTAAAACTTTTTAAGATTTGTCAAGTAGATACAAAATTTGACAAATTGGCAGACAGGTTCAAGATGACTTTGATGACTTTTTGTCATATACTTAGGACGAGACAGTTAAGGAAGTTCTACATCAATTAGAATTACCATCGCGATCAAGCTTAAGTTTTAGGTAAGTATGAAAAAATGCCTAAAAATGACACCGCTTAATTTTGAAGACACGGGGTTGCTTGAGAAGCGAGAAATAAATATATGCGTATCAACAAAATTAAACATGAAACCTTATGGGAAATCGCAATTTTGCTGGCTTGGATTACTTATACCTGATTGATTAACATTGCAATTTAAACGAAAAAATTATCGACAATAAATAAATTTCGAACTATTTATTAATTTTAAAAACGTGGCCAGATAGTTTATCAAATAAAAAATAAATTTAATAGCTGACTGAAAATTACTAAAGGTTATGTTTTTATGTAAGCGTGAGAAGGACATACCACACATCAAACAGTCGCATTTAGAGCATATGTACAGCACGTACTATAGCGAGGGATATAACTCCCTTAATACAAAGGCTAGTTACATTTGTGCACCGCCCCAAGTTGTACACACTCAAAATATCCTACAAATAAGTTACTAGGCTCTTGATGAAATTTGTATGTCAATATCTTGTGAACCAACTGCTTACAAGAAGAACCAGAGTAATATTCATCAGTTTTTTGCTTTTTTGAATATTGATACAGTCAAAGCTTATATTGTCGATTTTTATAGACAGTGGAAATGATGGTTCTGATACCGGTAATGAATAATCTAATAATGACGATATTGCTGTCAATAATGATTAATGTAATATAAGTTTAAATTCAAAGAGTTTTTTACGTGTCCGGTAGTTTGGAAGTGAATCCGTAGGGCGTAAAACAAATCATATTTTTTTAAAGATTTCAAGAGATGCAAATCATACAAAACTTTTAAAAGATGCACGCACATTACAAGGTTTTCTAAGATCTTCAGTGATTACGGCGTGTCTGCCTAGGGAGTATATGCATTACGGCTTTAAATGTGCTCTTAAACCAAAATTTTTTCGAGAATATTTATCAACATCGATTACTATTGATATAAATATTGGTGGCCTGCCTCTAACAAAGTTAACTAAAGAAAGCTTGTGACTAATTCAAAGGGAAGCTTGTAAATTAGAATGTTTCGCATTTTATAATTAGATACTACTGCAGTACACAAGATCTGCACTGTGCATAATGTGCGCCTCATCTTTAAAAAGTTTTTGCACAGTAACATAACAGCAGAATGGTTATTTTGGGTGTGGAGAATGTACAGAGGAGGGTAACTTCAAGAAAAATCAGATGGTATTTTTAAAAGGTAATGCACCTCTTTGTCCTGACAAATGTATTAGGAATTCCGAGCAGTCAGATCATAATCGAGGAGATTTACCGTTCGAACATTTAACTGTTGACATAGTCCTTTAATTTGCTTTAGACTATCGACTAGACTAACCAATTTGTCGAAATTTGTGCCAAAAGAATTTAATTGTAAACCAAGATTTTTATTAGAGTTAAATTACTGAAAAGCCAAGGAACTCCGTTTTTTTTTGTACACGGTTAACATTTTTTTTTACGATGTCTCAATTAAGAACAACTACAAAGTACACTTAAATGTTTTTAGTTGTGCCATAATAATCTCGTGCTATAGCTCGAGTAGCAACGATATGATTGAATATGCAGACGAACTGCTAAGATACTTTATATGCAAATTTAAACAGTTATATGGTGAGGAAATACTTAGTTTTAAATATTCATAATACTATTGATTCATCTCACGACGTAAGGTTGTTCAGTAACATAAGCAATTTAAGCTCTTGATTTTGAAAACAATATGAATTATATTAACAAGTGGTACTAAAGTATGATAAATCATTACATCAAATACAATGTTATTTAATTAAAAATATGCGCAGTACCAGTGAGAAACTTAAAACCTACAACAAAAATCCTGTTCTAATTTTAAAATAACTTTTATAAATTCCACTTCAATGCTTTCATCTTCATAAAAGTTAAAATTTAAATACGTCATTCTTTCTACTTGTAGACCAGATAACTGTCGTATTTTAAGTGGCTCCAGAATATAAATAGTTAATTATCCGGGATGAAAACAGATTATTGAGACACTAAAAACTGTTTCAGCTGGCAAAGAGTTTTTGTAAGAAAACATATAAAAACTTTCCCATTAATTATATACTAGTTAATATTTGTGCGGTAAAAAATCTGTCATCAGCAATAATATCCTTATCACATAAAAAAGCTCAGAAGGCATGTTTGTTCACACAAAATAACATTCCTTTTGTAGTACCATTATTACACGATCAAGGTGTTTGGTACAAATATTGTCCTTTGACAGCAGCGGTCTAAACTTTAGGTATCACATTGTTATGGCATACATTGTTGGTTAAAATAGTGCTAAGATTGTTCGTAATATTTTCAAGATTTAAGGCCTTAAATTAAGTCACACAGGTTGAGAAACGCTTAGGCACACTAAGTACTAAAAATCAATGCTTGACACTCGATTAATTTAGCCATAAATTATGTGCAGCAGAAGAATAGTAGATTTCCTTACAATAGGGGGGGGGGGGAGATTTAATTTCCACACGTGCGTGTATTAATATCATCAAACATTTGTGCAGGCGTTCTCCTTACCTCCGGTGCGAGAAATAAGGTTTTTTTTATAACTGCGGTGGGAATACGATGGTATCCGTAATTTTAAGGGGCCAAAGCACAACATAACCTCTTGTGTAAAAATCATAACTGCTGTTTTAAGGACAATATTTTGCTATCCTCTGCATATTTATTACCCTTGCCTTCGGCTCAGTAGGTTATCTCCACGCAAAGGATATCAAATACTTTTCTTTAAAGCAGCTGCTGTGCTTTTTACCGTAGAGTTTATGTTTCGCTTTTGCCCCTCTAAATCATGGAAACGGTCGTATTTCAAACGCAGCTAAGAAATATTTCTTGCACAAGCATTAAAGAAAATATCCGCACAAGTGTGTGATGACACCCTCGGTTCATGCCCTTCTCCTCTCCCCTCCCCCTGGAAGAAAATCTAATTTTTATTGAGTACAGTCATTTTTCATTTGTTAATAACATTAAAAATAAAAAACTTTATGTATATAGTATTGAATTTCCATCTTTGTTCAAAGTATCATTTTATTTTGCTATACATATGTCATTAGTTGCGTATGCAGTCGTCTTCTAATTCTTAATAAACTGTTAGAATCTGTAAGAACAGACTGTAATCATTGCCATAAGAATGTTTTTAACGTGGTGAAATAGCTGAAGGCAGGCTTCCCCGTCCTCGCAGCGACTTCACTGTTAGGCGCACAGATAATATGAAAACCGATGCTCGAAAATTTTCCTCAATCTGTTTTCATGTGCTAAGCGGAAAAAAAAGAAGGACACCACCGGACGACAGGCAATTTCATAGCGATACGGCAGCAGCGGATTTGTGTGCGAGAGAGAGAGAGATTTGCGGGCGAAGTTAGCACGGCAGCGGTTGCGTAGTGGAGAAGGAAAAGAGAGGGAGTCTCGAGCTAAGTGCTGTACTGGCAGCCTCGCGAGAAAATCTTCTACCTTTTTCGGTCTCCTTGGGTTGTGGCCGTTATTCTTTTTGCTGACAAATCAAAGTAATTTTATTAAAAGTAGTAAGTAAATCTTAAGAATTGGTATAATTTTTTTTTTAATTGTGTGATAACGAGACAGATGAATTCAGGTGCAGTTGTCGAGTTTCTTTTTTTTCTATAAAATCTAAATCAATCAGGCCAAGCGTGGATGCTCATTTTTTATGTGATTTTAATCTGCCGTTGAAATTGTCGCGGTAGTCTTACAGGTCTGTACATGCAAATGTTGATTGGTTACTTTACCGTTACTAAAAGCTTCTAGACTGTCCCGTACGTTTACCTACGATCGATTCATAGAATGACTTGTGCTTGTCCTTTTATTTACCTTTTGTCAATTTCGCTGTCCTGCAAACATACATTGTACACTCCAAACTGATCAAATATACTATTATTTTAAATATTGATTGCCTTCAGTTTTTCTTCGCTTCATCAGTGCTCTAGATAGGATTCTCGCGCAACGGTAAAGGTCCTGCACGCGAACAGTGCGCTTTTTTTTATTATTTTAAAAGTAAAACAACTTTGCCAGCTAGTTTTTACAAGAAAATATTGATTTTTTTTTAATAAAATCTAATGCTACGCAGTAAACAAGTCAAGAGAAAGCTATCGGTAGGGTAGATATCGTTTATGATATCTGGGCTTCGTTGAATAGTACTCATTATGGTGACTATGATCTTGATAAACAAGTTCATAGTATTTAGAAAGCTTATATCAATAATTATTTAGTTGTACTTATTAGGAAACATAATGGTTATTGAATGGCATCAATGTAATTAATTTTTTCCTTTTCTGATGGACTATAATGTAGTTTTTTTTATGTTTATGCCACAGTAGCACCAACGACATGGATCAATACAGATATAAAAAGGTTGTATTGGCCTTATGAAAAACGTATCGAAGCATCATAACGCTACTTTAACTTTACATGATAATTGGACAGAGAAGCGCATATAAAATTATGATGGCCTTCCGGTAAGCACAGTTTCATAAAACTCTAGGATGTGTTTGGAGTAAATCATTCTATACGTTCTAAACATTTAACGATATAGTACAGTATGCAATAATCCTGCGATTCATGTAATTTTTGTACAAGTGTAGAATATTTTTACTATCGTAAAAGGTCTCTCAAAACTATACGATCGTGCTGATCACTACATTCACGAGTTCCTAAAACTATTTTTCTGTACTCAGGTTACGATTTTTTCCCTGGAGGAGTATCAAAACATTGACCGCCAGAGAGCAGGATGGTGATCGCCTTGTCTTTTCTAGCTATCAAGTATACTAATATACTCTCAATCATATATAAATATATACATGTACGTATATTTAAATATAATGAGATTTGTCACGTCAAGCGGATAACTGACGTCCTGAAAATTTTTTATCATCAAATAAGCCAAATAATGACTCAAATAAGTTGTTTTGGTATGTACTTTCGAAATTAATGAGGCATTTCAAAAATTTAATTTTGCGGATTAGTGCAGTCATTAAAGCGAAAGATACGGTCTTACCTCCGAATTTTTGAACTGTGAACCGATTTGCATGAAATTTTGGAATTAGGCTCATCTAACCCTTAACTTTAAAAGTGAAAATGATCTGAACTCCGCCTATTATTTTTAAGGGGTGTAAACAATCCCTTAATGGATAAATTAACATTAAGCCATTTTATCGCTAGAAAACATGTCTAATAGTAAGTGGTGAAATCGTAAAGTGTTTTCTAACACAATTATCTCATATTAAAATCATTTTCAACCCCTTGAAAATCTTACAACTCTTGCAAACAACCCCTAAATTGAAAAAAATCACAAAAAAATACTTTGGTATGACATAAAAAGATGTAAGTATAGAGTAATAATATTTTATATTCTCTATAATAATTATCAAATTCGTAACCCCCTTTCAACCCTTGAAAAGTACCCCTTGATGAAAAATTAAAAAAAAATTTTTTTTGATAAAATGAAAAAGATTTAAATATTATTCCACACTCTCGAAAATGATTATCATATTTTTAAGCTTTTCTACCCTTAAAACTACCCCTTAATCAAAACAGTAAATATATATGA
>JAPYYV010002083.1:0-21840 GCA_030522625.1 Copidosoma aretas | reverse complement strand
TTCATGGTATTATAATTCTTAAATATTCCATAGATATCACTCTTGCGATAGAAAGTATTAGTTGACTGAATCCCGCTGCATGCAAGTTCTCTATTATATTGCACGTACATTTGGATCAGAATCGTATAACACTGATTTTTTAGTTGGCATCATATTGGACGAAATTTTTTATAAGAATTTTATGACACGCAATTTTTACTTAGTATCATATTAGATTCGCTTTGGAATTAGAATATAATTAGAAAATTAATTTAACAAGATTGTATCTATAAAAAAAAGTTGATTGAAATACAGCAACTTCAAATGGTTGCGTATATTTGTGTAGTACAATTTACTGGGCACGACTACGATTTCTGTGGCGCCGCAAAATAAAGATTTGCCGTAAGATGCATTCTGAATTTTCGAACTTTTCAACCCGATATCTCGAAAACTAAGTGAGATATCGATTTTTTTACAAGAGTAAAAAATGTTTTATTTTGCATTTTCTACGCAAATATATCTTTATTTTGCGGTGCCACAGAAATCGTAGTCTCCCCATTTACTGTTACTACACTTATGATTCGTGTACCTGTATGCACTGATGCACAGTCACCCGTGAACAGCTGTGCCGCTACACCAACAAGGCGCGAGAGAGAAATTCATATGTAGGCACGTACACATCTATACAAATATAACTTAATTACTATTCAACACGTCTGAAACTACCATACAAAGAAACACACCCGATGTGTCCGTAAATCTCGCTGAATAAACGACTGTGTTTCTTTACTCAAGATAATAAAATGAAGCCAAAACTTCATTTCATCTCTCTCTCGCCCTTGTTAACAAAAATTTCGAGCCTATAAAGCCACTTGATACTCGAAAACACGCACATAAATAATGCACGATTTTTTACATGCACGACCTATACGCTGGCTGCCCGCATACCTACTACCTACACTTACCGCTATGTATACTGTACGTCGTCTTTGCTACCGACGTCTACTGTCTAGCTGCTGTGGGTATCGTATGTAGTTGGGCGTCCATGTAACGTGGTGTACGCGTAGGGGAAAAAGAAATTGGTGATTATGGAACAGGACGAGCACCGCTCGGGCCGCTCTTTGTTCCGAAACGTTGATAACAAAAGTAACTTTGTCAGAAATCTAATATCTCCAAGTAGGAAAAAGGTAGAAATATAAATTTTTTAAAATTTGTAGGTAATTATATAGTAAGATAAGAAAACTATGGCCAAAGTACTAAGGACATGACTCAGCTTCAAAAAATGAAGAATGTTCGCTATTTTTTAAAAATTAAGGACAACTGCTTGTAATAAGTTATGAATTTGTTTTGACGGACACTGTAGAATATGTTCCAGTAACTTTTACATACAAATTAATGATCAGAAAATTTTTGTTAATTTATCAATATTTGAACATAACCTTAAAATCAATATTAATGCCAAATATCAAGCTTTAGTTATGCTATATTGCCAGAGATTTAAGCCTACAGGTTTTTATTCAAATTTAATTGTTTTTGTCCCTCTGATAAATTATAATCAATGCAATTGGAGTGAAATATTTTTTTTTGAAACTCTGGGAACGAGGTCCCTGATTTGTTGTATATGGAAAGTTTTAGGATTGGTAAGGGAAGGATTAGGGAATGTATCCTACAGCAAGGTTATTTAATTTAAGTGTGTGCTTTTACTGCGAACGTAACAGCATTTTATTTACGGATTTTTATATTTTAATTTCCATACTTGTACATCACTTTTTTGTACATGGGGAGAATTTTCTCAACTGCCCCAACGTCACCGCAGATAGGCCCCGTGAGGGCAAAAGATGACTTTTTCATCTCGTCGTTTCAGCCTAAAAAAACAGTTTTTACTAATTTTCACTTTATAACCTTGAAAATGCCAATGTTTGTAAAAACACGTTAAATCTTATGATGTTCAATTTTTAGAATTTTTTTGACCGTCTAGATCGAAAGATGAGACAATTTTACTAATATATAGTCAATGAAAAAAGAGGGGTTTTTTGATATTTTTATGTATTAGGCTGTTAAATGTATAGGTGTGAGTCATCGCGCGGCACGGGCGGCTGCTACGCGCCCGCCGCCGCTCCTAACACTACCAAGAACAACCGATTGTAGCCGAAGCCAATTTTTCCGTTGCTTATTACCAGAAATAACCTGATGATGATCGAAGTCACCCGAATAAGTCAATTAGGTTATTGACTTCCTATATTATACAGTGATTTAGAAGGGGCTTAAATTTGTTTATATTAATTAAAATAAATATTTTATATCATTTTAAACTATATTTTTCGCACCGACCATAAGGAATATAGACAGGCACGCTGATTTTTTGCTTTCTTGTAGACGAAGCTTTGCTATAGACAAATAATCACTTTTCGAAAAAACATGCTATAAACACGTTTTATAAATTTTAGAATCAAAATACATCATTTTTTGCAAATTACGGTCTGTGTTTCGTGCTTGTGTGTGTGCGTGCGGGCATGTGTGTGTATATGTGTGTTTGTGTGTGTGTGTGTGTGTGTGTGTGTGTGTGTGTGTGTGTGTGTGTTAGTGGGTGGGTATGTAAGTGGGTGTGTATGTATGTAATCAGTTGAATCTCAGGATTCTCTTGGCCGATTTTGATCCAACAGGGCTTATTTTTTGGTTTCCAGATTCCTATCACCGATTTAAAAAAAATTTAGGTTTTGTTGTATGTATATATATATATATTTTTTCATTTTATCGATTTTACAAAATTAATTTTTTTTGGAAAAGTGGATTTTTAAACTTTTTATTGTTATTTGAGTATATTTTACGATGGTAATTCTGAAAGATCATTAAATTTTACGGAAAAAAACATATTTAGTGAAAATTAGAAAAATTTAGTAGCTTGGTGTGCGTGGGTGTAAATAGGAAGTGTATATCATCAGTCATATCTCAGGAATTTTTTGATCGATTTTAATAATGCCGGGCTTTTTTTCTTTTTAGATACAAATTACTTCTCAAAAAAAAAAGATTTTGATGCATTCATTTTATTTAAATTTTGATTTTTATTATTTTCGAAACTCGATTTTTCTAAAAAAATAGATTCCACAATCATTCATCGTTCTTTTAGGACATTTGCAATAGAAATTCTATAAGATCATTCAATTATATGCAAAAAAACGTATTAAGATAGAATTAAAAATATATAGTAGTTGGGTGCGCGTAAGTTTAAGTAGAGAATGTATGTAATCAGTCTTATCTCAGTATCTCTTCGACACATGTTTATCGTTGTATTAGGATATTTTACGATAAATAGTGTGCCAGATTCTTTGTTTTTGGATACCCATCATTGCTGAAAAAAAAATTCAATTTCATCGATTGGTTTTTTTTAATTATTATTTTATCGATTTCGGAAAATGGTTTTTTTTTTATTGATTTTTCCGCGTTGTTTCAGAACATTTTGTGGCAGAAAGTCTTGAAGATAATAACATTTTCTAAAAATATTTATTTCGATTGTATCGATTTTTTAAAATCAATTTTTTTTTGAAAATATGAATTTAGCAAGTGAACATGTTTCAGAATATTTTACGGTAGAAGATCTCGAAGATATAATTTCTTACATAATGACGTTTTTGATTGAGGAAAAAAAAATTTTTGAGTGTGTGAAAAAAAAGAGAAGAACATGTGAATGAGGAAGCTTTGTGCCAATGAATCGGCAGCGGTTTTTGTTTGTTGTTGTTACTTATATCATTTTAAAATTTTTTAAAGAAATTACAGAAACATACGTCATAATATACATTAAATTTTTGTAATGAATGAAATTTTGTATAATGACAAAATAATAACAACCGCGGAGCTCATCGGCAATCAATCTTTTTGTAAAACCATAAAACTATGCCCTGTCTCAAAAATTACTAAAATATTGAGATATACACTGTTCCGCAGTGGGGCACATTTTTATAGCAGTACAAAATGTAGAAAGTGGATTTTTAGAATTAGAATAGGATAAAAAAAAATTACGAGAAGTAGAGTTAATCATATGGAATGAAGCATCCATGATTCTTAAAAGTAGTTGATGGAACATTAGGAGATCTTTGTGATACAAAAGTTAATTTACGAGATAAAATAATTATTTTGGCAGGTGAATTCCGCTAAATACTTCCTGTCGTTAAAAATGGTAATAGAAGTGTAATAATAGCAGAAACACTCAAGTACTTATTTCTTTGGTTATTTTTAAAAATTTTAAATTATATATACGTATACGGATGTATGCAGATGATTTCACATAATTTTTACTAAATATTTGTGAAGGAAAAATTGAAACATTTGTTATAGCCGCATCACAGAGAACAAAGGACGTATGTTTAAAAATATTTCAGTGAGTAGATCGTTTTTCAATGAAAAGTGTAATAATCACTTCTCATAATGAGTACACGTATTTTTTGAATAATAAAATTTTGAGTTCTATGAAAAGAGAAATAAAGACAGATTGCTGTATAGATAATGTCACCAATAAAGGAGTCGATAGATCTGATGATAACATTTTTGTGCAAAAAGAAGTTAAAAATAATAATAAAGTTAAATATATTGTTTTGAAATAAATTTCTTGATAATAAATGATTTTAATTTATTATTATGTGACTGCGAGAGACATAATTGAAAGTGTCAATGGTAAATATACGTTTTTTATTTCTTAATGTGGCAAATTTTTTTATAAAGGTTATCATATAAATACTTTAACTTTTTTTGATGTACCTATGTAGCTTGATATAATTATATCTTTTAAAAATATAGTTATTTTGAAAAATTATGTATGTGTTATTTTCAGAAAAAAATTTGAAAGTATGATTACGTCGAAATATGATGTATTTTAAATTAAATGAAATTTTTTTTGAGAATATTTAAAAAATTTTATTTTTGTAATTTTTTAACAGAACCCGTTAATATATGATTTCTTTTATACATATCAAAAAACAATTATGGAGTTAAAGAATTCGATAATACTTATTATTGTTGTAAAATTATTTTGCGTGCGTTTAGTGGTTATTACTTATATCTTAATTCTAGTACATAATTTTTTTTTAATACGTTAAGTCATCTGATATCTGAGAGACAGGCAGGTTCTTTGAAAAAAATTATCAATTTATCATAAAATGAACAGCTATTATTTATCAATAATGATAATTATTTGTATTACATGTATTTTTTTCAAAGTGGGTACATGAAAGCTCTGTCTTTCTGTGATTTGTATGGCTAATACCTTGAGAAATGAAGTAAAAAATGATTGTTTTGTATTGGGTATTCTGAAAATATTTCAGGAAAACTATACCACGAGTTTAAGATGTCAGACAAACAAAAAAGCTATTTACCAAATTTCGGTCCAAAGTGTGGTTTTCGAGATATTTTCAACTCAAAATCAAGAATTTCTGCATCACATAACAGGCTACGAAAGTTATTAATTAATTTTTTACAGTGATTATACAGATTTTTAGTGAACAATATCTCAGTAACTATGCATCGGATCAAAATTTGGTAAAGAGCTTTTTTGTTCATCTTAGCAAGTGTAATATCGTGGTATAGTTTTCCTAGAATATTTTTGGAACACCCAGTATAAGGAAGTTTTCCCTGAATCGCCAGGACCATCTGTGAAAAAAATTTTATGATCTGTTTTACATATAATTTTAAAAATATATTTTTAATCATCATTTAACTGTACATATTATAATGATTCGAACATTTTTTTACAAAAAGCAATTTCCTCAAAGTTATCTGTTTTTTGAAAAAAAAAATTCTTTAGGTGCAGGTAAATTGAAGGATTTACTAGACTTGTCTTCTATAGTGGAAATTCGATTCCAAAATAATATCTTCTGTGAGATGGGTTTTATATTTATTCCAAATATTGTCACCAGAAATATTTTTCGAAAGTGAAAACCATGTGCAAAATGTCTTAATTGATAAGGAAACATAATACTAGTTATTTCATTTAAAATACCATCGATTTAAGTATAATATTCTATTAATTCCATAGCTATAGCAGTATCTTTAAATGATTCCATTATGTGTTTGCAACGTTTTGAACGATGTTACTCCTTTTACCCTATTTAATATTAGTTTTAATCAAAACAGTGCAGTATCTTTCGGAGAAAGAATATTTGATTACTCAATAGCGGTGTTTTTCATTGTATTTTTCCTTTTTTCCCAAATTTTCAATGTATTATTAAATATATAATTTACTGGGATATTTACGTACTTTAATAATTATGCAATATCATAAATTGTATTCAATTGAAACTAAGCCATAAGAAACGTTATCCAATGTTCTGAAGTAATTTCAATTTTGTTTTCTTCAAAAATTATTTTTTGTCTCTTTTCAAGATACACTGCCAAATTTACTACCTTATGACATCGAACACACATTGGGAATTTTTGCAATCTCCAAGCTGATTACATTGTGCTTAAATATCCAGAATCAATATAAATTTTTATTTCGTCTTTAATTTCTTTATCATTATTGTCATATTTTCGAATTTTCATAAAAGCTCTATCATTGCCCTTATACATGTAATCATAAATCGATTTTATACTTTTAATTGAGGCACAATATTCGACATATATATGACATTTGTATTTTACTAACAAAAATTTATTGTAAGGCACAACCATAGAATTTGCTGCAAAAATCTTATCTTGATTCAAAGTTTTGTATACATAATTATCATAAATATTGTTTCTCTTCCTGTATTGTGGATACTTATTTTTCTGCAATTTTGTACGGTCACAAAAAGGTTTGGAAAAACTTTTAGAGCACTTAATATCACAATTATATAAACATGGACTTTAGTTGTTGTAAGGTCTATGTAGCATATGTTTGATGATTAATTTTTAAAGTTCCTTATTATTCGAAATTATCTCAGCAAAGATGATTTTATCAATATCTTCAGATGTTATTAATTTATTATCAGTATGTAATGTAAGTGAAAGATCTGCATGTAGTTAACCACGTTTTTCAATTCTATCGTGTAAATATGAGCTGAATCTTTACCAAAAACGTTTTTTCAAGCTATGTCATCTGAAATTGATTGTAATTTAGTGTGAAATAATCTAGCTGAAATATTGGATATGTCATTTGGTGTAGTATTTTTTAGAAATTTTGTCAAAAATAACTTTAATTCTTTCCATTTTGGATTGCACGTTACTATAATGAAAAAATCCGGTCCACCACATTTTTTCATAATGGCCATTGAATCTTGATCGTGCTGCTCCATATATCTAGGACATTCAATGTATGTTGATGGTTACATAAAAAGATTTCGAATTTTCTCTTTATTTTCAAAATTTCCAGAAATGTTGACTTAAAAAGACACTACAAAAATGCACATAAAAAAGTAACATAATTTAAAACAAATTAATTACTAATTAAAGATTTAAGATTATTCAGAGTTTTTAATTTATTTAATCCAATTTGAAAGTTATTGCATAGTGTTAAAGTGCACCTAATTAAAACATACATTAAAACCTACGTTGTTGACGTTATAGTATGTTACTTATTTGGGGGGTCGGCACTCGGAATGTTCAGGAGGCGCACTACTAGTATCTACATGTATATGTATGTACATATGTATATGTATATGTATGTATAAATAAATGAATGGAGTCTGTGACGGCTTTGTGGGGACAGAAAAAAGTGTGAGTGGGCGATGGAAGGGTTGTGGGTGGAGGCGGTGTGGAGCCATGAGAGTATTCGACTGAAAAATTATTGTGTTGATTTCACGGAGATAACAAAATAATCGTCCCTTATTTTGTGGAAGATGGGGGGGGGGGGGAGGGCTTTGAGGCAGTCAGAAGCGGGAGGGGGGTTATCTGGTATGCCCCCCACAAATCACTACATAATATATGAAGATATGTACCAGTAGGGCTTTGCCCCCTACGCGCTCCACATTTCAACCCTTCATGCCTCTGTGAAGTCTTTTAGTAAAGTACTTGATTGATGAGAAAATTTTTCTAATAATTATTTATATTTTATTATTTAGTAATAAAATATTTAAAAAAAGTGCATATTGATGAAAAATTCTAAGAATGTGAATAATCAAGATTAAAAACGTTATAAGATACTGCAAGTTCTAAGCTCAGTCAAATATTTTATGAGTTATTTTACAAAAAAAATGTATTTACTTTTATCGATTCTTATAAAAGATTGTGATGGGGAAAAAAGGGGTAGACAAGATAGGGATTACACGGAATGTGGGTAACGACGGGGACTAGGGCAAGAAATAATCATAGTCGGGGTTAGGGTCCACATCCTTCTCACAAAGGTGATAGAGGCTGCCCGTAAAAATCAACTTTATTTGATGTATAGGTAAGAATATAAAAATAAAAACTTAAGGTTTTCTTTTAGAAATAATTTGATCCGTTGATAATTTATAATCTGTTAACTTACTTAATCTGAACATGTCTTATCTCTACTTAAATGGATTTGATTGTGTTGTAACAGCGTTATGTAGCTTACGATGCTTGCGAGGGTGCTATTTCATAGCGTTCTACAAACTTTAACCGTTCTTATATATAGCTTCAGAAGTTATTCTGTAGGTACTTTCTGAAATTCGGTTTATTTTTACTATTTGAGCGAAACATTTGTATTGTTGTATTAAAGTTCCTTCATCCGATGGTATTTTCACTAATTTACTATTATAAGATTTACGCTGGAGCGCTGACTATAAAAAACATCTCAATAATGAAAATAAGAATCTATTTCTTGTACAATATCATTTGTACCGGCTGTATTACATACCAAATTCGAAACCCTTTAGTCCTTTTCTTTACGGAGGAAGCTTAACTGAGCCATTTTTTTGCATGCCTGTATTATGATTAAATGTAATAGAATGAACTTTTCTGGACAAAATGGGAAAGTTCTACGTATTAGTTGTCATCAAATTTCACTGGAACATATCATAAATAAAGCTTTCAACGTTTCTGATAATTATTAGAAAAATATAATATTTGTAGTATCTTTGTTTTGAGATCAACTTACGTTGATTGACATAGATATATGAAACAACATTACCAGGATGCTATGGCAATAGTGCAAAAATGTCGCAATAGTGTATTGTTATACAAGTGCGGCAAGTGGCGAAACGCGCACGCGGCCGGTGCGTGGCGCACGAGCGCAGCGAGTGAGCCATTCCGGCCAAGTGCTAATCTGGCACGCCGCACGTGTGCCACACACTATTTTATAGTACAAGTGTGTGGAATAATGCCGACCACGCAAGGGTGGAGATGTGTGGCGGAAAGCGGTAAGTGGGGTGCAGGCAAGAGGGGGGGGGGAAGGGTTTGGGGTGGCGTAGCCCCCCCGAGTCAAAAAAGATTAGAAAAAAAATCATATATGAATATTTAACAAAATTTATTCCGATTATTTGCACCATCAATCATCATCATCATTATTTTTAATTATCATAATCACTATCACTATCACTATCATCATCATTAACGTAAAGTCTGGTAAAAATATGAATATACGCACCCTAACCCCTCCGAAGTCGATGCGAGACGGGTCGCCATCTCCGAGTGCAGCCAAGGCTCCCAGATTGTCGGGAGTCGGGAGTGTTGGTACTTTAGCATCGTAAGTATGTATTGCGCATGCGCTAAAGTTCCGACAATCTGAAAGCACTGAGGCCACTGAGTGCTATAGTGCAGCCAAGTACAGACTCAGCCTACTTTGCCGCACGCCAGCTGACTTTGTCACTCTGTGCAGATTTCTCCACTTTACCAACATGAAATGCGTGCGCATTAAGGCATATTCCATGCACGTGTACTATATACCTGATTTATTAATAACTCTAACTTGAAATACAAAATAGAAAGCGCTAAAAGAAATCTTGGAAAAGTTGCCTTAAAACATGGCTCCCAATTGTATCCTAAATATTATTTTTAGGTTATTTCAAACAAAATTGCTTATGCTTTTTTGCTTAATTATTAATAACTGTATACACCAGTAATAAGCCATTCTCATTAGATCGAATTGTTTAAAACAAATCAGCAGAAATCTCACTCAAAAACAAAAAATTACAAGCATCAGTAATAAAGTATGTGCTTCATTGACCTGATTCAGACGATTCTCCTTGCTTTGATAAAAGTAAAAATTTATGTTAAAAAAATTATCTAAAAAAATCCACCTCGTAAACAGCATTGACCAATATGGATATTCAGAGTAAAAAAAAAATA
Source organism: Copidosoma aretas (assembly GCA_030522625.1). NCBI lineage: Eukaryota > Metazoa > Arthropoda > Insecta > Hymenoptera > Encyrtidae > Copidosoma > Copidosoma aretas. Next base: position 11,646 of record JAPYYV010002083.1, on the reverse strand, counting down.
TAAATGTAATAAAAATTCTATTCATAATTGCTACAAATTTAATTCAAAATGAAATTGATGATTCTATCAGTAATTAAATACACGATTACCAGTATGGTTTGAATAAAATTAATATGAGGATCTCGCTAAAATTGTAAAACATATTAATATTCAAAAACATTACATATTTTATGATCAAACTAAAAATCAGACTTAACGTACATGTAACAAAAAATACTGCTATTGGTAGAATTGACGTTGTATCAGCAGCGGATGATGAGAGATTTTATTTAAAACTTATATTAAACATGGTCAGAAGAAAAATATCTTTTGATGATATAAAAACATTAAGTGGTGTGCAATATGATACTTTTAAAGATAGTTCTGTACACGTGGGCCTAGTTAACCATGATTCTCAAATTAATACAATTTTTTAAGAAGCTTGTATGATTATGCTACCATTTGTATTAAAAAAACTTTTTATGTGGCCCTTTACGTCAGAAGATGTTAAAGATATTGTGATTTGGAATTAATTGTGAAAGTATTTTGTTAAAAAGTTATTTGAAAATTATGATAAAGCTATATTACACTCCAACGAGACTTTTAATTACGATGATCCGTCATGTAAAAACTTCTGATTACGTGAGGCTTTAACGTTGATTAGAAATTTTTTTGAAAAAAAAGGTGATAAAATAATGATTAATCGAAAGCTGGTTAAACATTTTTTTTGCTATTGAATCGAGATTAAAAATGTATTCTTGAAGAAATGATAATTTCTTAAAACAACATGTTTGTGTTGATGAAGTAGGAGGATGTGGTGAAACATTTTTGTACGTAACATCGATTTATTATTTTATGTTTAGAAGCAAAAAAATTCCATTGATGGCATGGACAGGCATTGTCTCTATTTTACTTCTAAAAGAAATGACAAGTTATAGGACTTTCAGACTATCTTTAGATTTAAGTAGAGATAAAAATATCATATAAGAATTACAGTTTGACAAAACAAAAGCATCTAAAGCATATTTTATTATTTGGGATGAAGCATCAATGATACCTGAAAAAGCCTTAGAAATTATTGATAGAACTTTACAAGATTTATTACATAATAATTTATCACTTAGAGGTAAATTGATAATTCTGGGTAGAGATATCCGTCGAATTCTGGATATTGTAAGAAAAGCTAAATAAAATAAGTAAAGTTGTAAAAACAGTTTAATTTGGTTATTAATGGCTAATGTTTAGAAGTTTAAAATTGAAAAATAAGTTCGTTCCGTTAGGTTTGAATTTGACGCTCGCTGCTAATTGTGAATGCCCGGGGCAGCACTGAGTTATGGACTAGTTGGCGCTGCTCTACTGAACTGCACCCAGCATAATGAGATACTCTATCTCTCTCGCTCACTCTTGAAGTATCCTTCTTCGCGATCGCTGTTACTTCTTCTTATAGCTTGGTTTTGTACGTTTGGCTCTGCCACCTATTCTGATAGCAGTGTATAGATAGATCGATAGATATACAGTGCTTGAGTAAACTATTGATTGTGACCGATAAAACCTTGGTTTTACTATAATTGCCCCGTGTCTCCTATTTAATACGCTAAAGCGTTCCATTTATAAAATTTTGTCATTATTGCTGTTAAAAATTGGAAGAGGTAAAAGCAAATTTTTCAAATTCCAAAAAAATGAGAAACGAATGATGCTTACTACAATTTAAAAAGATGCTAATGTTTCTTGAAAAAACTTCGTCATTTTATAAATTTGGAGATGTTGAATTCGCTTTCATGACTCAAAAAAGCGTCAAGTTGGCTCCCGGGTCATCAAGGGATATGGTCAAGTTGGCTCCCGGGTCCTTAAAATCTATGGTCGAGTTGGCTCCCGCATATGGTCGAGTTGGCTCTCGGGCTATCACAACTAAGTACAAACACTCGCTTCCGAGATAAACGTTTTCAACCAAAATTATTATTCTTTCCGTCTCACTTGATCCAGGCTTTGGACTGACAGTATCTTCAAGGTCCTCTAATACTGGCATATTTAACGCAATAATTACATTATTCGTTGGAAGTTTTTGTTTAGTCGAATTTTATTTCAATTGCAACTCTTTTCTGTACACTTTCAGCGCTGATTAATATTGGTCAATATTTTATGGAAACTAAAAGTATACCGATCAAAAAAATTAGAATTTTTCCTTTTTTGCCAGTGGAACATTCTATTGTTACAGAGCGTGATGATAGATGACAATTTCCGCACAATACAGTAGACATACTATTATTAAGACAACTAACTCTAAGTTTGGTTTCCGTCTCACTGACTTGAAGCTAATTTTGAATAGCACAATTAAGTTTAATTCAATATTTGATCTCAAGGCTGATCGTTCCTATGGAGTATAATACAATACCCATGTGTACTCTCACTATAATATAATATGTTTATTTTAAGATTTATCGGCTCTTAGGAGTACAATATAGTACTATAAAATTGTTTAAACTGATATACAGATACGTACATAAATAAGGCAGTACTTTGTTCTTATATCAGCTCAAATCAGACTTTTATATACGGGAGCCAACTCTGCCATAGATTTTAATGATCTGGGAGTCAACTCGACCATGCATCTAAATGACCCAGGAGCCAACTCCACTGTAGATAGGCGTCATCTTGCTTTTTGGAGCCAACTTAACATCAGCCTGTAAATTTACACATTTTTTTTGATAAAAAAAATTTCAAGCTCGATGACTGGAGATACTGCAGCATATTACAGTGTGGACCATGTAATTTGTAAAGGGTTTTATAAGATTGATGATGATACATACATAAATTTTACCACACAGTTTAAATTCAATTATAAAAGGACTTTAACATCATGAACTGAATTTAAAAATAGATGCTATTGTACTGTTAATTAGAGACTTTTGTATTTTTGACAGATCGTGTAACGGAACAAGACTTTGAATAACAAAATTATCCAAGAACAATAATAAAGAGGAAAATATGCCTTGTAAAAAAATAGAAAACAGAGTATTTATTTCGAAAATAACTTTAAATTCTGGTAGTTCATAGTTTTCTCCTTTAATTTTTTATTAAAAAGTATTCCCTTTATACTTACCATTTTTAAAATCTATTTATGAGTCACAAGGTCAAAGTTTTGATGAATGAGGTTTCTTAGCTTATTATAATTTTAAGATCATAACATGTTATTGAAACTTATAAACAAATATTTTAGGCTTCATGCTATAGTTGTACTTGTTAATAACTTCAACACATCAAAATATACATATAGGTGACTTAAGTTATCACTACAACAAGAACTGCAGCGAGCTCTCAATTGTTTGGTATTATATAGTGGCTGTAGAAGACTTAAAGGCTGTAGATAAGTAGTCGAGAATTTGACATGTAACTCAGAGACCATGGGAGGGCTGTGGGGAAGACAAGGATAATATAGGGGACCATGGTAGGCGTGGGGGGTCCCCGAGGGGGTAGGGCTGTAGAGGAGCAAAATATGGGGAGCAGTGAGGGAGCAAAGGAAAATGGAGAGGTCTATAGGAGGTATTAGGGGTTCGTGGGGGGGGGGGGGCACATGAAAAACAAGGGGGCTGGGGGGATCTACGATCTGGAGATATTTGATTTCTGACAAAGTATTTGGCGTTAATGCTAGTATTAAGATTATGTTTGAACTTTAATAAAACCTTGCTGATTATGTATTATTATGTAAAAAAGTTCAAGCAATGTTTTGGAGTGAATAAGTAACTTAATACCAGCACTTACACTAAATTCTTAAAAAATAGCGGAATTTTTTTTTAATTTGAGGTTAGGCTACATCATTAGGAATTCAGCATTATCTTTCCTCAATTTGCTATTTTATTACCCACAATTAAAATAAAAATGCATATTTTATCTCCTTTAGGTATATTGATATTTAATTTCTGACACAGTAACTACTGTTTCAAGCGTTTCAGAACATAGTGCGGCGTTAAGGGGCGAGGTGGGCTATTACTATCGCTCCACATAAAGTAACTATATAATAGAGGAAGATATTTATTTATATATTCATATGTACTTATATATGTACACATATAATTCTTGGGCTTCCCTTTACATTATCAAATCTAAATTCCTATGTCTGAATATCCAATACAAAATATATTCTTCAATACAGACTTGCGTACACACGTAGACAACCAACATAAACACATAAAAATTCGCTTGAAAATCGAACAAATATCGTCAATATATGAAATAGGTTCCCAGATTTGGAAAATAGTTATTAATAATCTAATGGTCACGAATGACTTTCATCAGTATTTAACCTTGGATTGATATAGATAGACATAAATAAAATATTTATAGAATCATTATTATTGCAGAAACGATTAGGCACTTTTTTGTGGTCATTTAAAAAAAAATTTTTTTTGAATTATGAATGTTCGGTAACAAGACGATAACATTTCAAAATTGCTCCTTAACATAGGTAAAGGTAAAATACTTATTTATTCACAAAGACCTTTTACGCCTTCTCACTTGCTTCTTCGTCATGATGAAAAAAATAACAACCGCCGCAAAACGCTTGGTTGTAGAAGCATGACTGCTTATTTATCATGTAATTTATCGCTATTTTGCCATTTGGCTAGTGGCCTCTTCAGGACAAAACATCTATAAAAATACAATTAAATGAAAACAATATAATGGAGGTAAGTAAAGACAAAAAAAATTAAAAATATTAAAAAACCAACAAGGTCCATTATGAGTTACCATGCAGGTGTCAAGATACAACGCCGATTAGACAGTCCAATGCATTCTTAAAAACTGCGTATTACTGTAATTCGTCAATTATCCTTAAAATAAAGATGTCAGTAATTACAACATAGAAGAGTTTGTTTGGAATACAACGGAGAAACCAGGCTATGCACTTTATGTAAAAAAAATAAAGGTATACATCGTAAGCAAGATTTATACAAGGGCAGCAACTCTCTGAAATAGCAATACACACTGGTTGTGTACTTACCTTGGTGCAAATAGATATGTGGCAGTTCAAGTATAACAGGTATAAAACAAGCAGAAAAACGTGAACAAGGCTGCATTATAATTTACTTCTAAGTTTATTTTTAATTTGAGATAGGAAACTTTTATAAGTGTTGTTAATTTTTTTTTGTGTTAACTGCCAATTAATATTGTTATTGATTCAAGAATTTATTTATTAGCAGATTCATTTTTTGGATTAAAAACATTGCAGCAGTTCGAAAGATTCTAACTGCAAATGCATACCCAGCCTCGTTCATTAATAGATACATAAAAGCAAGAAGTAGCTATCTTAAACGACAGTTAAGGATCCACCAGGAGCCACACAGTTTAAATAACCGGGATTGTAGCAAGAGATTCCACTCCGATTCTTTTGGTGAATCGACCTCTTGTAACATGGCGTTCATGGTTGTTCCGTATTATCAGCCGATGGGGAGTTCTTTACATCGTATATTATCAATATACAATATAAGAGCTGTTCTTTCCAGTTTAAGTAAATTGGCTGATATTCTTAGGTTAGAAAAGGATAAGACTACAAAATTGCAAATGTCGATGTGATCTCATGTAAGTGTGGTGTTCGATGTATTAGGCAAAGTAAAAACACTTGTTTGTACATCTCCATAAGCACGAACGTTGTATTAAAAATAAAGATGATACGTCGGGCTTATATACTTGCAATGTGCGCAGGGTTTCGATCTTAAGGAAACGGCAATTCTTCATCGGGAGCAGAATAAATATAGGCAAGAATTCCCTGAAATGATTTTTATCACTTCAATAAACACCAATATTATTAGACAGTTAGAACAAAAAAACTTATTTACACATATAAAAATTTCGTATCTTAAAATTGAAAATAAATTCAGAATCAAATTATATTGCAGCCTTATTTACGTTTTTCTACACATTTTATACCTATTCTACTCGAACTGTCTCGTAACAATTTACACCAAGGTAAGTGTGTATCGCTGTTTTAGAGAGTTGCTGCCCCTCTTGTATCAATTTTGCTCATGATGTGTACCTTTATAATTTTTCCATGATGTACATAACCTGGTTTCTCCGTTGTATTCCAAACAAAGTTTTTATGTTGTAATTACTGATTTCTATATTCTAATGATGATTGAGGAATTACTGTAATGGGTAGTGTATAAGAATGTATTGGACTGTCAAATCGGCGTTGTGCCTTGACACCGGCATGGTAAATTGTTATGGACCTTGTTGGTTTTACAATAACTTTATACATTTTTTTTTAACTTAACTCACCTCAATTATATTGTTTTCACTTAAATGTATTTTTATACATGTTTTATCCTGAAGAGGTCAGTAGCAAAATGACGAAATATCGATAAATTATATGATAAATAAACATTTATCCTTCTATAACCCAGCGTTTTATTGCGATGATTATAATCATTATTTATTTATTTATTTATTTTTTTACAAAATTTTATATCCTTTAACATTCTACTTTCTTGTATCATAAATACATAAAACTAATTTTTCCTCAAATTATAACTCATAGTATTTACAATAGTATTTAATACAAAATTGATGCAACAGAGTTTAACATTAATCACCATTATATATTAAAATAGAAACACGTAAGAATTATTTTTTTCATCGATATGATTTTTAAATTTATAACGTGATATATAAGTCAAAAAGATCTCATGTATTTAAAATCATCTTCCGGCTCCCTTTTGATGTTTTTAATAACTCACTCCTGCATGTATTTTCATTATAACCCTATATTTCTCACTGATATCATTTTTCCATTTTCTATATTTTTATCCGCCTTTATCCGCCTCTTAACATAGCAATACATACTCTATGCTCTCTTCTTTGTATCGTGAAGCCTACAGCCCATCACCTTAAACCCTTTTTCTTTCGTCCTTCCTACATTTCAATATCTTAGCCTACACCGTTGTTCTTTCAAATCCCCTACTAAGTTTTCCTTTTCCCAATATGTTTCTCTCTCCGATTTTTCTTTTATCCTTACTTAAAAGATTGATTGTCACGAGACTGTGACCTTTCTTTTTGTCACGTCAGTGGTTGAAGGTGATTAAGAGTGGGTTAATTTGAAATTAAGATTTTAAAAATTGCATAAAAAATGTTAGAAACTAAGAAAAATCATAATCATGCATTAAAGAATAACTAATTATTTTATTTTTCTACAGAAATCCTTCCTTAAAAGATTGATCGCCACGAGACTGTGGACTTTCTATTCGTTACGTGATTAGTTAAGGGTGTTTAGGCTGATCAAGAGCGGATAAATTAGAAAATGGTATACTAAAAATCGCATTAATAATAGTATGAATAAATTGAAATCGTAACGATGCATTAAAGGATAACTAATTATCTTTTTTTTCCCATTATGAAAATTGATATGTTTGATTAAATTGTAGGAGTCAGCCCGCGAAGCGTGCAGGCGATTAAGCCTTGTTATTTCTTTATTATATGCACATAAGTTAGAGTTGTCAAGTATCTTTCAGTTTTCTGTATTTCCTGATTGGTTAAAGCCTTCCTAGTGCTGGTAAAATTCTATTTGATTTTCTCAAATTCATCTGCCTTGGTTGCCCTTTTCAGAAGTACCAACGTTTCCGCATGCCCTACTTTATGAAATCCTACTTTAACTTCTTTGTCCAATTATGTTAGATTTTTGTTGAGTGTGACCTCTATTCCTTCAATGAAGCATACGCGTGGCCACTTCCTATTGTCCATTTTTGAAATGTGCAAAAAGCAAGGAGTTCGCCAACGATACGTTATAAAATTGTCTCTTAGAAGGAAAGTGTAAAGCTAATTTGGTACTCGTTGGAGGCAAATCGAATACTCTTGGTTGGTTTTAGTAAAAACTATATTAATAGCATTATTTTAACTCACAGCTTTGAAACATCTTTGAGCAAATAAAACGTTAAAAAATTGTTTTTAATTTTGATTTTAAATTATTGCGCTCGTAAAATCCAAAATAAATTGTTCAGTTTTATAGCAAACAAATAGATTTTCGTTTAGTTTGCATAGGAAAAGTACTTCAAAGTATAATTTTCGAGTAAATGTAACATGCTGCTGATGTACAGTTGAAGATTCGATGTACTTTTTTATCATAATCACTATAACGACTCATTGCGTTGGTCTATAGTTTGCATGGATTGTAAGGTTTAAAAGATTATAAAAGACTCTTTAAGTATTTTCACTGAAAAGCACCGCAAAGTATTTATATTAAAAATTTTTATGCATGAAAACATGAAAAGTACAGATCCCTGATATACAAATGCGGTTATTCCATACAGTAAAAGCATACCGCTGGTATGAAAATTATTCAGTTTTTTTGTTAAAAAGATCTATAAGTAAATCTTTTGTTTTGGCTCTAGTGCGACGCAGTCGTACCTATACTTAATGTTTTCTATAAAATTTCACATGCAAGGGGGTACAAAATTTGTTGCATGATTTATACATGTTTCTCAGGCGTAAAAAGCCTTATTTTTATTTACAATTTTTGTTTTTGGGTGTAGTAAGTTGGAAAAGTTGTTTTACACTTTTTTTAAGGGGCAATTTTTTTATGTATTGTTGGCAAACTTCTTTCTGCCCTTTTCCTTACGTCTATTTCTATGCCAACCCATTTTCAATATACATTCTGGCACATTTGCATTTAAACCCATCATTTATGTAAATCTGCCTTCTGTTTTTTTTACTGCTCCTTTCCTTTTTCATCCCAAAATGTCTGCTCCGTATAAGCAGCCTCATTCAATCATTAAATCCATGAGACATACTGAGTTGACGGCCCTTTGCATCCTACCTGTCGTTTTTTCACTGTGCCACGAGAAGCTATTTTTTGTTGAGAACTACACTCCTAGATATTTATACTCGTTAACAACTTCCAATAACTCCCCTTTCAAGTGAAACCGATCTTTTCCTATGCCTACTTTCTTCTTTAAAATGAGATATTCGGTCTTATTTTAAGTTTACTTCCAGCCTACTTTTGTGTCATATTTATCTGTCTTTTAGCATTTGTGTCTTTAGGATACTCCGCACATGACACAATGTCATCAAGTAATTGAAGACAGTGAGTCGTCAGTTTTTTTACTGTACCACATCCTGTATTATTGTCTATCCACTTACCATCTATATCCTATATAAATAGATTAAAGAGTGATGTACTTGATAGAAAGAATAAATCAATTTTACAAGGCAGGAAAGGAAGAGAAGGACGATAAAACTACAGGGGAAAAGTGATGGTAAATGTAGAAAATGAGATATTAGCAATTATAATCGCTAAAAGGGTAAAGAATGGGTTGAGAGGTGTAGAACGTTGAAGAAGAGTCAGACCGCTTTTAGAGCAGAATGGAGAACAAGAGATCAGATTTTTTTTACATATTTGTTGAATTGAAAATAAACTACAAGAAAAGGGCAGTCAATTATACGCTGTCCCGTTCCAATCTGCCCTTGTATACCTAAGTTTTTGTCCCCTTGTTTCTGTTTCTAGTACTCTTACCATATTTGCTTTGATAAATAATTTCTTGAATTTTTTATGAACTTCTACCAAAATACCACGTTCACCCCCTCCTTTTATTCTCTTTGACTGCGGCTTTTCTTGTGTATACGAAATTTTCATTTTATTCATCGATACACTATTTTTTATTATCCTATCTGTTTCTATTTTTGTTTCTTGAACAAGAACTTATTCGAAATTATTTACAAAATTTTCTGCATGAACTAAATTAGTACCTCCTGTATTCCAGGATACGATTTTAATCGTATCACCTCTCCACTCATCTATACCTACTTTTCACGCATGCTCTCCTTCCTGATGATGCAATTTTTGCTCTTCGTCTAGTCCCTTGTGAGTGCGACGTTCCAGCTTTCCCCTGCATTCATGCCAATTATACCATACTGAATCCACTATTATTTCATGTATGACAGATTCACTGACGGTTCATTGCTTTCTTTATCCTCTAAGATACTTTTCAGATAGTCAATTACCGCTTTCTCTGTTTCTGTATAATCATTTTTGACATTCACACCAATGTTTTTGAGTCTATGATCTCTTTTTATAAACAGTACTTCATTTTTTATAGATTTTAGTTTGAGCAGTACTCGTACTCCCGGTACTTGCACATATTTAACGAAAATGGTACATCCATGTTTCTCCAAGCTATCTCCTGAATTTCTTCTTAGAAGACTTTTTCATTTTTTACACTCCCTTTATTACTACATGCTTTTACCTTTTATTCCTTACCTTTCTATCATATTCCCATTTGCTTTCGGACATCTCATCCAATATTCATGTACTTTCCTTGTACGTAGATGACTGTCTCTGTCTCTAATGGGCGTAATTAGATCGATCACCTCATCGACTCTCTGCTGTTCTCTACCGTAGCACAGTGGGAAAAAAAGCAGTACGAAAGTTTCAAGGTTATATTTTCAGGTATAAAAAAAAGTCATGTTGTTTTTAGTGAAGGCTTAAAATTTACACTACCTACTTAAATATTAATATTTTTTTGTTAAAACTGTACTTGCCAGTTAAAAATGCATTTTTCTAAAATTACATTTGTTCATGCATCCATTATTAGACCACATATATGGTACAATATTATGGGAAATATTTGTACATAAATATATATATTTCTGACAATGTATGTAAATAAAATAGCAACATACATGAATGTTCAAATATTCGTTCCATTTATTGTTTCTGTAAAGCATATTCTGACAGTAAAAAGTCAATTTTAAGATTATATATAAAATCCTAAAAATTTTTAAACTAGTTTCATTAATTAAATAAACATAACCCATTTGTTCCATCAAAATTGATAAAGAATTGACCAAGATATTCTAAATTACGCTAAATACTGAACATTCAGGTTATGTTGGGCCTACTCAGATCTCCATGCCTACTTTATTTCCGAGTAAGAAGTCCGTATCACTGTAAATTTCATGTGAAACATCAAAGATATTTTTTCTAATTTTAAAGCGATTAATCATTCTTGTATTACAGATTATATAATTTTTTTTATGGTTATGTTGCAGTTTCTTGAAAAAGTAGAAGTTGCCCGTTAAAGTTTATCTCTTCTCCTCAAATTAAAAAAAAAAAAAAATGGTTGCAATCGGTTAAGAATTGAGGAACAGACAGATTTTTTAACCGAAAAAACGGTCTTATGCTAAATATAGAATTTTTCAAGGTAATGTTGGTCCTACTTGGACCTGTATGTCTTCTTTATGACCGAATAAGAAGCCTATAAGGTTGTATAAGTGTGTGCTTCATGTCCAATATCAAAGATATTTTTTCTAATTTTAAAGCGATTAATCATTATTGTATTACGGATCATATAATTTTTTTGAGGTTATGTTGCAGTTTCTTGAAAAAGTAAAAGTTGCCCGTTAAAGCCTATCTCTACCCCTCTAATTAAAAAAAAAAAAAATTGGTTGCAATCTTTTAAGAATTGAGGAGCAGACAGATTTTTTAACCGAAAAAGCGGTCTTAGGCTAAGTATAGAATTTTTCGAGGTTATGTTGGTCCTACTTGGACCTGCATGACTTCTTTATGATCGAGTAAGAAGCCTATAATATGATATAAGTGTGTGCTTCATGTCCAACATCAAAGATATTTTTTCTAATTTTAAAGCGATTAATCATTATTATTTTACGGCTCATATAATTTTTTTT
>JAPYYV010002082.1:0-23584 GCA_030522625.1 Copidosoma aretas | reverse complement strand
ATACTACAGTAGGCTCGTAATATACTACGTTTGCTCGGGACCATACTAATTTGGTATGGCTCCCGAGCAAACGTAGTATGCGCTGGTGTATACCAGTATAGTACGTGGAGGCTCATACTACCGTAGCGTCAGAGTTCTCTCCGTGTACGCTCACTGGAGAAACACCACTGGACGAGCGAATAGTCGCTTTATTGAAAGTGTACTATGTGTGCAGCAAAATTACGTCTGCAAAGTTTCTTTCGCGCATTAAGAGCGCTATCGGATCTGAATTTAACAAGAAAAAGAGCATGAAGGAATAAATAAAGGAAAAAAAAAATAATGCATAATACTTTAAAGAAACTATACTACGAAGCGGTGCGACTCACTGCATACGCGGGGTGAAAAAAACTTGCAAATGCTGTGGGAAATAAATTTTCGCCCCCAAACGTAAAAGAGTGGCTCCAGGGTCAAAATGCATACAATTTACACAGACCTATAATACATCGTTTCCTCAGAAGAAGTTATAATATTCGTAATGTTGACGATGTATGAGAAGCTGATTAAATGGATTTAAGATCTTTAATACCTTCCAACGACGCGTGACGGCTGCGCTTCTGTTCTCGTTGTCATCGATTTTGTCAGCAAATACGCTTGGGCAGAACCAATGTGGCATAAAATGTCAGAAAACGTTGCTAAAGCATTTTAACATATTTTGTCGAGAAGCAATGATTGCAAATCAATTTGACTCCAGATGCTTAAAGGTCACTAATTTATAGGACGTTAAATGCAGATAACTTTGACAGATACTTAAATTGAATATTAGGTCACTTGCAGTCCACAGACGAAAGCTGCTATAGCCAAACGCTTCATGAGGCTATAAAAGAAAGAAGATGGTGACATTTTTAACACGCAAACTTTTATTGCTTCGTAGATGTTCTGTCAAAGATAATCGAAGCATAGAATCACACAAAGCATTTGGCATCATAGATGGCACCGGTTGAAGTGACTTTGCAGAATGTTGCACAAGTGCGAGCAAATGTAAAGCATCGTTATAGCGGACATACTCTTAAAAGTCCAAAGTACAGCGTTGGAGATTGAGTTTGTATTTGTAAAGCGAGAAGTATCCTCGCCAACGGTTACGAGAGCGATTGGACTTTGAAGATGTTAAAAATTGCACGTATCTCTTGCACACGCCAACCACCGGTGTATTCTCGTAGAGATTTGGCCGATGTAGTCATTAACAGATTCTTTCATGCAGAAGAACGAAGCATAGTGCGTAAGAATTTAAATAAAGGCTTTTTTGAGGTGGACAAGGTATTAAAGAGTCGGAATAATGGACAGTCCAAAGAGTATTTTGTTAGTTGGACGGGATATTCCGAAAAGTTCAATTTATGGGTATAGGCTGAATATTTAAAAAAAATACAATGAATGACGAATTTCACGTTGTGCTGCCGAGCACCAGTAGTATGCAGTAGTAGTCGAATAATACTACTACCTATTACGTGACTAGATTACCACAACCGATTCACTTGCACGGTCAATGCATCGTTGGAATAACAGAGACTGAAATACCACTGACGTTTTTACATATAGCAAAAAACAGTGAGTGGAAGATAACCATAGGAACAATACGACAACCACATATGACACTAAAGAAGAAGGAGAAGAAGAAGAAAAAAAGAAGTTAAAGAAGAAGATGCCGTCTCTTACGTTGATTCTTATATACGTCCCGGTCTGTATACCAATATCAAAGAAATTATTGATGAAATGAATAGTTATAATATTGTGTGGGATCACGTGAATTATAATTTGGTAAGGGGAGGTGCCGTAGCTGCAAATTTAGTGTGCCTCGAAACGTCTAACCGCCAATCTGTACACCGATTAACGTTATCCCAGGAAATACGTAAGAACTTTCGATTTAAAAGTACCACAATTATGTTTGTTGAAAATAACGAAATAGAATCGGTTTTTCTTGCTGATCTCGCCAACACTCTACCATCCATGCTCATGCTTTATAGCGACATCTGTGAACCAAACATCGTATGAGACTTTCAATCGCGTCTGTTGTGAGCGGTGCCGGACAGTGTTCCGAAACGGCCAAATCCTTACAAAATAAAATAACTCCGGAACAGAAGATCCGATTGACATGGTTTCTTTTTTAAATAAAAGCTTATTCAATGCAAATTAGGTAAAAACTATAGAAAACTGATAAAAATGCTGTCCTTACCTTAAAATTAGAGGTTAATTACGAATTTCTTTATTTCTTGTGTTAATAATAGTAAAATCACTTTCTTCAGCACAGTATTAGATAAACTATTGATGGTTATTAGCTGAAATTATCAGAAACATACAGTTTAATATCCTATAATAGAATTTCAAAATGGTGAATTCAAGATGGCTGCCAGAAATATCCAATTAATTTTTCTCTTTGAATGGAGTTTCTAGGACTGTTTTTACGTAGCAATTACGAATTAAATACATTAGTTCAAATACTCTTAATATTATTGTATTAAAATAACGTCCTAACCTTTAAACGACGTAACCGATCATAACATTTTGTAAAAAACGTGGCTTCTTTATTGGGGCTTACAAAATTTTTGGAAAATTATCGGTATTTATGATTCTAACCAACAAATTTAGTTAGAAAAGCTAATAATGAACATCACTATGGTGGCTAGGCAGTCTTCTATGTAAAAATAGATATCAAAAAATAAACTAATGTTATTCCAAAGTATTTTTTTGTGTAGAATATAAATGAATAAGCGAAAAGAGTCTAAGGGTCGTTTAACTAAAACAAAAAAATTGTTTGAGCAAATACAAAAAATAAAGTGTTTCCCTTTAGATTATCAATTTGACTCTAATTTAACTCATACAGAGAAGAAAAGTGGTCATGTCGAAAGCCACAATGAAGAAGCAACGTTTTTTACAAAATGTTATGATCGGTCGTTTTAAGGTTAGGACGTTATTTGAATACAATAATATTGAGAAAATTTGAACTGATACATTTATTTCGTAATTGAAATGTAAAAAAAACCCTAGAAACTTTATTCAAAGAGAAAAATAAATAAATTTAGATATTTTCTGGTGGCTATCTTGAATTCGCCATTTTAAAATTCTATTATGGGATATTATACTATTTGCTCCTGATAATTTAAATTAATAACCACTAATGGTTTATTTAATACTGTGGTAAAGATAGTGATCTTACTATGAGTAACGCAAAAAATTAAGGAAATCGTGATTAACCTCTAATTTTGCGGCTAGGACAGCATTACTATTAGTTTTCTATAGTGTTCCCTTAATCTGCAATAAATTAGCTTTCATGAAAAAAAACTATTTTAATCGGTCTTACCATTCCGGAGTTATTTTATTTCGTAAGGATTCGGTCGTTTTGGAGGACTGTGTGCCATTAGATCTTCAAGACCTTCAAGGTTACGCGTACGGTAGCATCATAAATACAATTTTCTTACCTGAATTGTATATGCCACTATTTTTTAACTCGTTCCACTCCATTTAAATCTGTACAAAAGAACACATTGGTAGACTCATACCATTTGACTTTGGAACGCTAATGGTGACACTTTATTTTGAACGAGTTGATTAAAAATGATGGACCTCTGCGATGACTATTTTATTCCCAAAAGTGGTGGTGTGGTAAGTCTGAGCACGATTCATAGAAACAGTGGAGGGGGAGATATACGCATTCACATTGGTTCTCCCTATCAACAAGAGCACGGAGGTATTGGATCGTTTCTTGCCGAAGTGTATTGACAAGTTTTGCCCCTCATCAAACAATGAGCAAAAGCTATTAATTAAGAAGCCGTTAGAACAGGTATGAACATCTTTTCTGACGTCACCACTAGTAATATGTCTTTCTAAGAAGCATTTCACAATCATATAAGGGAGTCTGGCAATGTATTAAAGAGAAAGGCCATAGAGAAATCGGATCAACTTATAGAAGGTTTGGGTTATAAAGGTGGTCGATTCGACATACCATTGCAGCTGCAACTGCACGGTGGCTCTGCACGGTTGACGCGCAGTCCTTGTGAGCCAGAAGGTTGAAAAAAAAAAGGTAAAAAGAGTGCGCAACCAGCGCAAAAAGAAAACGAAACCAAACACGATTGTTGCGTCAGAGCAGAAGAAGAAAACTAAGGCATACTTGATAGTTTAAGAGAGAAAGCTGGTTTTCTTGCATAGCCACTCGTAGGAATGCTTAAAATCCAAGCTTTTTTTGTTTAATACTTCACCGACATAAACAACTATGAAAGGATTGCACTAGATACAGTATAAACCGATATCATTGCCAACGGACGATTCAGCTATCAAATTCGTCGCACCAGGTAATTGCAAAGAATACATTGATCTTGCTCATACGATGCTTAGTCTTCGTGTTAAATCATGTGTTGATAAAGATGATAATACAAGTGCTGATCTATTTGCAAAAGCCACAAAAACAGAGCACATAAATAATTTTATGCATTCACCGTCTAATCAAGTCCTTGTGTTCCTTAATCAGAAATCTGTACCACTACCTAATAACGCGAACGCTTATACATCGTACTAGTAAACGTTGTTAAATTACGGGCCTGCTGCACAAACATCCCATTAACAAGCCCATTGCGGAGTGATAGTACGGCGACAAAGATGGACGACATGATTGATGCCAACGTAGGACGAGCAAAGCAACGTGTGCTGTTACCAGTAAAGAAATCAATCCATTTCATTGGTCATTTTTATTGTTACGTATATAATCAGAAAAAATTACTTATCCTCAGAAATACGTCAAATTTTGGTTTTTGTGCGCATTAAGAAAGCTAATCTTTTAGTTGAATGCGTTTAAATAGGTCCATCGGTTTTACTCGCCCATACTAAAGCACTTTCAAAGAGTTCAGCGAAATACTTACTTACACAGATTAAAGTTAAAGCTGTGACGATGCATAGTGATATTCACGGTAAGACCTTGGATAATACTATTTTGGGACAGTTACCAAAACGAATCATTGCCGGTTTTGTAAAAAATCAAGCTTACAAAGGCAATCGTACGAATAATCCTCTCAATTTTCATCATTTTAACTCTAATTTTGACGGCTTGAACATTGATAGTGTTCAAGTTCCTTCCAAACCATTGCAGCCGGCCTTCAAAACTAAAAATGTATACGTAGATGCTTATCATGCCTTGTTTTCGGGCACCGATATTTACTTTCTTAACGAAAGAAACTACATTGATCGTAAATCTTATTCAAACAGTCACTGTCTATTGGATATATGGACTGTTTAAAGGAGGCATAAACGTGGGAATAAGTACTTTTCGTATGAACTACTGCATGTAAGTTTTTATACTATAAATATTTCCAAAAATTCCGCGGCATTTCAATCTTAGATCAATCAAGGAGTATAATAAGCTTTGCAAAAGTGAATTCGCATAAAAAGCCACAAATATTTAGGTGTTCAATGTGTACTTTTAAAAAACTTAAAGTATACGAGTATGTAATGATGCGAAATTTCATAAAACAATCTTTATCCATTTTATAAAGAAACCCTTTCCCGTAATACAATATTTTTTTACTATTAAAGATGAACAGACAACTCAAATAGTAACTACTTTTTTCGTGCTATGTAAGAGTGTTGAGCCTTCTGAACCCCTGATTTATCGGCCAACCAATGTTTTCACTGGAATCTGATCAGACACGGTAGCGTCAGATAGGACTTATAGTTTGCCGAAGCCCTGACCACGACCGTAAACTGTATCGTGCATGATGAGTTGTTGCATTAAATGGTGATTTTAGTGCAGACTGGGCAATATCGCCACCGTCAGATTTACAAAAATTAGACAAAGAAACAGGACCTCAAAATAATTGGCTTCCGACACATTTCCATGGTCTTGACTATTTTAAAGGTGAGGTTCCTTTGAAAGTGTTTCATAAAGCTTGGCGAGAGATTGCTTAAAAAGTGAAAAAAATCTACGTTAGAGGTAAGGAAAAGTGTAATATTTTTCATAAAATTACCATCTGTAAGATCAATAACTTGAAATATACCAATGATTGTCCATCTTTTGATACATTATCGTCTGGTT
The DNA here is from genome assembly GCA_030522625.1 of Copidosoma aretas. NCBI lineage: Eukaryota > Metazoa > Arthropoda > Insecta > Hymenoptera > Encyrtidae > Copidosoma > Copidosoma aretas. Next base: position 17,532 of record JAPYYV010002082.1, on the reverse strand, counting down.
CTGATTGTATTTACCACGCCTTAAAACTGTCTTTTAAGAAGTATCAATGCACAATGAATAACACGCATAAATTAAAGTCTTAGCTTGTGGAGAACCATAATCACTATACAACAGAACCTTCAGAGTTTTGCAATGGACAGTCTTTAGATATTACTAATTCTATCACAAATCTGCTCGTACACTGTCGGTGTGTTCCTGGTAGATCAGATTCCACGGGTGTAAACGAAACCAACGGCGTTTGTCATTAATACTAATGGTTACACCAAACCAGATATGCATTGGATTGCTATTTACGTTGATAATAATTGTAACTGTTTTCACTTTGATAGCTATCGTATTCAACAGCATGTACCCGACCACACACATCGATTACCAAAAAATTGTAAGAAACTCTGATGGAATGTCAAAAAATTACAAAGTATATCTTTAAACGTGTGTGCTTAATTCTGTTTTATGTTTTTATTTTACATTAGTAGTGGTATAGGGTATCGTAAATTTCTCGAAAATTTTTCTCATGACTTGGGAAAAAACGATGATATTGGCATACAATTTGTTTTACAAAAAAAAAAATCAAAAAAAAAAAACAAGTTTGGCTTTGGGTGATGGTTGTAGCAAAGTCAGATATTAACAAAGTAGTTGTTGTAAAATGTCTTTGATGTAAGATTCTTTCATCTAATTCCAAGAAAATCATATCAGTATATGATTGTAACTACGACCATAAAAGTTTGAAGTAACACGAGCATTTCTCTCGATGCACCAGCGACACGTGTCAGCTTCTTAAATTTTCTTAAATTCCAAGAAAAATGGAATCAGTGAGTTCTCGAGACTGCGATGATGTTCATAATTGCATGTTGAAACAAGTTTAAAATAACATGAGAACCTGTTTCCGTTAAGTCAGCACAGTCTTCTGAATGTGGTGAGGCTTATACTCGCGTGTTTTAACTAGATTTATGTAACCTGACAATTCCTTCTTGACGAGTCCGTGATATGTGGCAGCAGCTCTTTCTTGACGATTAGTCTTGACATCACTTACCCCCACCACCACCACACTTTTTTGCGATATTCGTCTCTGGAAATGAGGAGCAGCTTGGATGCGGGCATCAGTGTTCGCTTAATCGTCATACCATAATTACGATTGGAATACAAAATGGAGACTGGTAAACAAAGAGTATCGTAGGAAGAGATTTCAAACCTAGTATGCATAAAGCAATATTATCAAAAACCCCTCCCTTAGATTTTCTGCAAAATTTATGGCTTAAATAAGTTATTTAGTGAGAAAGCGATAATTGAACTTTAATACGAAAAATTGTGTCAAAGTGGTAGGAAACAAATCGCTTGCCAGTTCAGTTCAGATTTTGAGGGCATCGCTTTTGATAAGGCTGATGGGAATGATTTTAAATCAACGTTTGAGGACAATAATAAGGACTTCATAGAAAATTATATAAATAAAGACAGCATAACAATCTATAGTGCTAACGGACCTTGAGATTTACAAACAGTTAAAATTAAAAGGCCATTAAAATTGAGGGAAATAGATGACCACCCGATCGGAAATCTTAGCTGGGCGTTAGGTCGGTTCTACCTTGGCTGCCCACTTACCCTAGCTGCGGCCAACGTTGGCAGAAATGCGACTGTAGCGCTACACATTAACGGGGGAATAGGTCGGTCCGACCTTGACTGCCCAGTTAACCTACAAGTGTGGCAAGTGTTTGCATCCACATGGTGAATTTATTCGTTCACAAAATTGAATAAAACACATATGATTGAGTAAAACTCAGAAGATTAGTAAATGAAAAGCAACTTAAATTGTTTTACTGTCAGTTTATTTTCATGTTTTACCTAACTGACAGTGAAGCTATCAAAGTTGCTTTTCATTTGAATAAATACAAGTTAAATGAAAAAATGTTTTGTTACAAATTTGAAGAAAAAGAAACATTTTTAAATATTTGTTATTTCACTAATAATAGGCATAGAATTTGATAATAATAGGCATGATTTGGCATTTGATATTTAATAAGCACATAATAAGTGCACACATTTTGTGATCTTGATTAATGTTTTTGTTTTTTCTTTACTGTATCTTGCTGCTCTTCTCCCTGTCTACTCCTCTGAATTTGAAAAATCTAATCCCAACGTAGGTAGCGCAAGGGTTAATACTATGTTTATCCTCATCGACTTTTGCCTTTTTTAGATTATTACACTTTTTCAATTTTTGGTTTGTTGACAGGATAGCGTTTTGCGTTATAACTCATTTTTATTAATTTTTTACCGTACACTCTCTTTAGATGTAACAGGTTGTCATAGACATACATACATAGTGCTCCGAAATACTATCGTGTTCGCATCAATTTTCCAAACAGGGAAAGTTAGGTAGAAGATTACCTTGGCCCCAGATAACTTCTCGCTAGAGCCCCGTTAAAATGTAAAGGTAGCCCCTACTTTGGCAACCCACCTGGGACCTATCTCACTAGCGGGGTATCCCAGTTAAATTTCCGATCGGGCAAGTACAACCAAAGGCGTTGCGAGACGGTATAGTCATAGTTAAGGGTTTAAAAAAGTTGCATTTAAACATTGAAATTAATTTACAACAAAATTTATTGATTGTAATATGCATAAAATAATTAGTGTCTCGGTGTTGATGCCTTGTGTTGCGAAGGAATTTATCAAATGTATTTTAGAAGAAGGCGCTAAATTGCATAAATGCTAAATTGATTACTTCACGCTTGATATAGCGGAAAAAATTGTTTTCGATATAAATTATAATGATTTGGGAAAAATATGTGATAAAGTAGTGGAGCGTGCGAATAATAATGAAAAAAAATTATTTTTCAATGGATACTGTATGTAATATAGAGTATAGTGTAGCGTCATTTCATCTGAACGCCCTTGTAAACGAAATTAATTATAAAAATATAATTAAAAAATCCATTTACCTTCTATTTTGTTAGAATTACTCCCTTCAAATCCTTTTACTCTCCTCACAAAATTATTTTACGAAATTTTCATAGAATAGAATTTTTCAGTAAAATTTTACTCAAGCAAAAGATTTAAAATAAAAAAATATTTTAACATCAGAGAAAAATTTATAACCTTATTCTTTCGATGTCTATCAAATCGTAAAAATATAGTATTACATTGCAAAAAATATCAGCAAGGGGGGGAAAAAATGTTTCTCGCGAAAACACTACGCGAGTAACGAAGAAAGTAATGACGTCTGAACACAAGCGAATTGAAGAGATAAGAAAATACTTGGATATCTCTGTTTTCATTAGAGGGATGTCTACATGTTTTCAAGAAGATTTTCAAAAGATATACATTCAGCACATTCCGTTTTACAAAACATATGTGTGTTGAAGAAGTACTTATTTCTGCGCAGCAAATTATGCTATATATTACATATTTCATTTTCTCCCTTCTCTGTTCGTGGTATGAACACGACAAAAATAGTTGACAATATACCCTCAAAGGATGAAGAGCCTTAAAAGCCGAAATCAGAGAACGCGCGTCTACCATAGTAGTGGAGTATTAAAATTTATATACATTCTAGAAAAAAGTGGGGTTCCTCTCCTTATGAGCTGCACAGGCGCCCCCTTCCCCTCCTCTTAAGGTGTTGGGGCTTATTAAGAACGCCTATAGTACACATATACACACACACATACACACACACACTAACATACACACACACACACATTTACAAAAATTCATTTAGTGACACAACGGAAGCAACTCTAAGCGTGATGATGTTAATCCCGACTGTTTTGGCGTTGCGGCCGAGGGGTGGAGGTTTGTTTAGACGGCTCGTGTAGGTGCGATAACTACTGACATAAAATCCTTAATAAAATAGGTTGTCAAAAATATCAAAAATCTAAATATTGATACAAAACACAATGATCTCAAGAAATTATATTCAAGGTGATAATAATGATCTAAAGACAAAAGGTATGCTGAGTCAGATTAAAATCTCCCATGGAAATGATAGGACCTGACTGATTTTAAGCATACATACACATACACTAAAGAAGTCCTAATTCTTGTCAATTGCCTTATTCACGTTATTGTGGGAATTTTTTTACTGTTTTTCTGTACCACGGAGCAACACAGTGAGGAGAAGTTTTCGAGGATATTAGTATGGGAAGGGGTAGGGGGTTGTGCGGTTATTCATAAATCGTAATTAGGAGATACTTCTCCGAGGATTTGTTTGTCGCATGATTTTGATATTACAAGTAATAATGAGTATATTTAGCAATAGCGAGTTTGTATAGCTTGCAAACTTATTTTTTAAAGCTTATCACTCTGGTTCTATTTACATTAAAAACTTGTTTTTTCATTTCAAAGCTGTTGGAATGAGTTAGGATACAAAAATATATTAATAAAAATTATTGACAAATTCATATAGTTATTATTAATTTAGTTGTTTTAATTAATTCTAAACAATAGCTCTCACCTTGTTGCAAGTTTTTAGTAATTTATGCTCTGTCAAATTTTTAAATTTATATACCTCAACACGTCAAACAGAATAGTGTTTTGTTAATGAAAAGAAAAATTTAGCTCTGATAATGTAACAGCGGGATCATTTTATGCTCGCCAGAGTATCATGCTTCTCGCTGATGAAGTGCATACGAAGGAAAATTCGGGGAAGTCTTCAAGAGCTTTAGGTCGTCCAATGAGAAGCCAGAGCGCAGTGCGCATGAGAGGAGTACCGGCAGGACAGCGTTCGGAGAGAGACCCACGGTGGGACTGTTAAACGTAGGACAACCAATAGCCTCGAGGAGGTAGTGCGAGGAAGTGTGTCGCGAGATAAGTAGTGTGCATCTGGGAAAATTACCAGGTGGTTAGAGGTCGTAGTAAAACTTTAAGGGTGGAGTTCGTAGATAACGTTCGAGGAAATCGTTGGAGTAACGGCTGTAATCAGTGGTAACATAGCGGACTCAGGGAGTCCTCCAGATTCAACCAGACCATAACCAGGGACTCTTATTAGTTCCAAATGAAAAGTGTGAGTACTTTTAGATTTGTAAGACAGCAGCAGATCTTCTGTAAGCGACGGGCCTCGCATGTAAAGAAGCCGAAGCATGTAATTTGAACTTAGTTCGCGTGGTATACCCGTGCCGGTTCACGTATAGAGATAAACACATATACACACGTGTACACCGGTAAGTTTTATTGTAAGGATGGTTTTTAACTATAAATTTGATTGTAACTTTGCGTAGAAAAGATTTCATTAAGTGATTATTGTGCCTTTGAGACCTCTTAACCTGATCCTACTTGCTTCTAGCTAAATTGATAAAGTAATACGGGACGTAACTGTGACTGGTATTTGGAAGACACGTGCCATGGAGATATAAGCGTGAGCAGACAAGACAGGTCCGCAAGCCCGCGGTGGCCTGCATTGTATTTTGGGAGCCGAACGTCAAGTACACATACCTTACTACGACACAGCAGTTCACTGTAAGGCTTTATAATGCGAACATCTAGCTAACAAAGAGCATTCTGTAATAGAATATTCTCTCTTTCGGAACTTGCAGGGCAGCGGCACGTATAATCACTGATAGTGGTGTATAATATTACAATATTGTATAATAATATACTGTACTATATATACTTACCCAATATAATAGGAGTCGCTCTGATTTTTTAGAAAAAAGTTCTTTATGGCAGGCTCGGATGGGGAGTAAAATATGAAAAATGAAGACGTGCGTTACACGCATTTCCCATACTTGCCATGCAAAGGTGCACCAAAAGTCTGCGGGTTGCATTATACAGGCACGATGAGCCGGGGATTCCCCCAAAAGGAAAAGTGGGGGGCGGGGCGGGTTAAGAGAGAGAGAGAAAGAGAGAGAGAGAGAGAGAGAGTGTGTGTGTGTCTGTGTAAGGAGCACTGATGAGGACATTGGGAGAGAGCGAAATAAGTAGTGAGAACACATAAACCTTACCTTATTTGGATGCTTCGTTGTAGTTACTCCTTATAGATGATAAATCGGCAACCACATAATACAATAATATACATGCTAATATGTGTGTAATCAAGCAAATTAGAATAGCCACGTAGGCATAAAATTTAAGGTGCAAAAATCATAGACCTGCAGTAAATTTGAAATGACAATGAATATATTCATGTATAATTCCTGGTTGTATGGAAAAGTAAGCAAACTGTTATTGTTAAGCAAATAAAAATTATTTAATTTATTGACTAATAATAACTTGCAATCTGAATTCGCCTAGCGCAAATTTCATACAACATAGTAATTAGTAATTAGCATGATAAAAATTTCGAAGAAAAACTAAACGAAAATAAAAAAATACTATTTTAATGAATTTTCAATTAATCGACTACGTTAAGTGAATGAAACGCGTATAAGAAGAAGACCAAACTAGAACGAGTTCTGGAGGGTGTGGCTTTTACGCTCACCAAGAAAACCGTTCAAACGCCACGTGCCCCTATTCAACTTTCTTTGCAACGTCCCGAGAGGCGAAGAGACAGCTCTTCCTAAGCAGGATGCACCAAAGGAAAAAGCAATAGGGTTTTAGTCTTAAGTACGCAGTAGGCCTTGGATTTCTGGCAGCTTTACGTAGTAGAGCTGTACTTTTCCTTAGTTCATAGGGGCAAGCCAGGCGGTCGAGTAGAAGAGTGTCGTGACGTCAGACCACTTTTTTTTATGTGTCTACGCTGTACGTGTGATGGTACTGCTAGGTGCCTTCGAGCTGATATGCTCATTGGCAGCTAAATTTCTAAACTGAAAAATTAAGAAACAAAACAAAAAAATTGTCCGAGTTGGATAGAGAAAAAAAAATCGTTGATTATTTCTATAGTAGTGACTTACAGTCATACAGAGTAGTTTTCAATGGGATTTTCGCTATCATCTACATTTCAGTCCAAATCGTGGGACATTTAGTATGTAATGAAAACCCTCGCTCATTGATTATGAGTTCATGTCATTATGGCATACATGTAACATGTGACGTTTACACTTGACAATGTATGTGCAGGGATATGGCAGATAAGCTTTCTTTTTCCTAGTATAAGCTTTTATGTGCGAAATAGACACAGCCATGATTAAACTTCTACACACACACACCCAAACACACACACACACACACACACACACACACACACACACACACACAAACATCCATGGATATACTCTATACTCCGACGGGTGCTCTCCTTATACACGCCCATGGACATGCTGTAAGTATACAGCCATTGTACCTATTTATCGTACATGAATGCAGAGCTTTACTGCTCAATAGCGAAAGCATGATATATATCTATGGCAGCACTAATCATTTTAATATGAAAAGCAACATGTACATCCATGGCAGCACTCTACATCTATATAAGCATTTATGGCAGCTCTGTCCGGTGCATATGGAAAGCACAATATAAATCTTACTATATACATCTAGTGATAAAAATTAAACATCTTGAGTGATCGTCAATTGTTTGTGCCCCCTCTCAACCTCCCCTCAACTCTCGTTCTGGCTGCTCCTCAAAAAATCGACAGTTTTCTCCGTGATTTCGCGTAAAAATCATTTTTCAAATTTTTCGTTGGCCCCTCCTCAGCCCACCTCCCTCAGCTCCCCCAAGAACTAAAAAAATTTTCAGGATTTTTTGACCTACACTCCCCCCCTTAAAAACTTAGAAATTTAGACCCGATGCGTATTTTCATAGACGAAGATCGCCAAAGTCATCCGAAAGACACTACATCGCCGAACTCGGAGGAAACAGACGAACAATTCTGATTACAGACGGACCACCTCATGAAAGCCCCCTAACTTCATCAGATATTGCCGAAAAACAACCGGATGCACCGAAGCCTATCCTTTACATCCACTTGGAATTTTTTATTTTTCCCGCACAACTAATTTAATAAATAGACAAATGCAGAACAATTAAACAGACCGTAAGTGACAAGAGGTATGAAAAGATAACGGCAAAACCGTACGCTCTAGCTCAATATAAAATAGAAATATGATACAACTTAAGTACCTACAACCTAATAACCAAATACACTCGCACGCCTATAAAGTGAAGGTACGTATTATGGGCTAGTTACTCGACGACGGTTTAATCATCCATCAATTGAAAAAAAAAAAAAAAAAACAATTACTATTAATGTTTAGCCCCATTTGAAGCGCTAGACTCTAGAGAACAAATTCCTACAGCAAAAATGATGAAAAAGAGTTTACGAATAATTTAAGAAAATCAAAAGCTGAGTCATTTTTGTACATGTTATGGGCCTCCTGTTTTTACTTTGTCTACCTGGCCCATAATGTATGTCCATATTATGAGCCACGCAAATAATTACGTATAACATTAAAAAAAATTTTGTATGTTAAATATTATACATCTTTACAATGTTGAAGTAAATAAATTTGTATTTGTGAATAAGAAATATTTTGTCATCAAGCATAAATTAATTATTTATATACAAAGAACGATTTGAGTTATTTTAAACTTAAGCAAAATTATTTAGATTCGTCTGGTTCAGTTTGACACCTTTACAATTTATTTCTTTTAATCTATCGTCAATAGCTTTTGTCACTTCTTTGGCTTCTTTCATTCCCTTCTTTTTTTCATCCAACAAATTTTTCCTTTCTTTCTGACCCATCTTCTTTTCTTGTGCTTCCAATTCCTTTTGTGTTTTCTGATTTTCTTTTTGAATATGCAAGTCCCAAATATGGTTTGACGTGGCAGCTGCTACCGTCTTAGGCTTTTTAGATTTTTCAAGAATTCTTTTTTTTTTTAAGTAAGTAATCAGTGTGTAGTAAGAAACAATCAGAGATGTGTTCACCTTTAAGAGTATCTGTAAGTAAATTAAAGTATTGTATGAATGTTGGATACTTTTTGAGTACACAAAATATAGAAGAAAAAGTAACGTTTGGACAAACCTTTATGACTTTGTTTTTTGTTTTCTATGGGTTCCTGTTTGAGATTCATAATTTTTGTTATTAATGTCATCGTTAGAAGATAACTCCTCCTTATATTGACTAACAGTTGGGGTAGGATTGCTCAGCAATGAGGTCTCGCCTAAAAATTATAATCATATAAGAAACAGTCAAGCTCAGCTTTTAATCAAAAATATAAAAATATACATATCGACTTATAGTACATTTTGAAGTTAATTGTTCACTTATTTTATTTCAATTATTGGTCGGGCCACTTGATTAATACACATCGATATTTTGTTCTTCGAAAGAATTAACATACTCTATTTCAACATCATTTGATACGGTAAAACTGCCACTAGACTCCAAATTATTTACTGGATCATCACCAATCACAAGTATTTGTGCCATCTCTGAATCTTTAATCTTATCCTGAGTTGTCTTACCTAACTAATTATAGAATAAACAATGTGTGATGTTTCTGTCATCGGTGCAACATGAATTTCTTAGTCGATGAGAAATACCTCTATGCTCAAAGATTTAATAATTTGAAAATTGCCTAAAAAATATCTTAAACTCGCATTCTTGCAGAAAAAATTAAAAATAATTATATTTTTAAAATTTTTTAAGTTTTTAAAAGCTAGTCACGAAAATCAAATTAAAGTTAAAAATTTTGTCTTATAAGAAGATTATTTAAGTGTATAATAAGAATTAGACTGCTCTAATTAAATTTATAAAAATAAATAAAATAAAAAAAAAGAATAATATTTGTTGAAAGTGTTGATATGATTAGATTAAAATAATTGATTGTTTTGCAGAAAAAAATATACAATTTAAAAAGTTTAAAAATAAAATTAATGTAACCACTGTTGTTCTAATATCTTATGATATCCATAAGGTACCAAGTGTTTCTTCTCACTGCATAGAAGCTGATTCCTCATCATCTTTCTCCAACCTCTTGGAATTTACATTTACATTCGAGTCTTATCCAATACTCAAACAAACCTTCGAATTTCATATAACTATGACATGTTCTACTAGACTGTGATACTTTAGTATCGTTGTGTAATTGTTGATCGAGAGATTTTTCAAATTCTTCGAAAAATCCACTACTCACTTGATGAAGAGCTCTTTCTGGTGTTGTGGCTTTCTTATTTTTTCTTTTTTACCAAATACATCATAATCTATAGCATTTTCGTTGAATTGCCATGATCCAGTGCACTCGAATCCACTTCGAACAATTAAAGCTTCATCTCTCATATTCTCAAGTGTCACTTTGATAACATTCGGACAATGTTTTTTTCTCAGACGTCTTATATTATTATCTGTTTTCAACTTATTGATAGTTTTTGACCATCTTCCTTTGTAATGTGTGAAGGAAGGCTCATTAAACGGTTGAGATATGTGAGTTGAGTGAAGAAAAAACTTAATAATTTCATTATTGTCATCTCTACAGAATCTCATCAGTAGTATAGAATCATGGGATGAATGACCATCCAAGTAAATCACTATGAGGAACTCGAGCTCATTTACAATTTCCCAAGGATAAAATACATTGGTTTTGTATTCAAAAAAAGGTTTAATGGTCTGCCAACCACTTTCAGAGTTTCCCAAACCCCAATCACGTAGACAATTTGTTAAAACTTTCTCTAGAATAGCACCTTTATATTTGTACATTACCATAGGAGGGGCTCGAGTGCTTTCGAAGTTGTACATAAAAATGGTAGTGAAGTTTTACTTTCTTGTCACCATCAACTTGCTTATACACTTTTTTTGATCCCACTGTAACAATAACTTTTTAGGGTTTTGGACAGAACCCTACACTTGTCTCATCACAATTAAAGACTTGAAAAGGTTTTGAGGTGAGCAAGTTCTTACTTTTCAAAATCGACCGGACTCTTAGAAACCATTTTCCTAAACACTTTCCAGTAACCTCTACCCGTGCCTTGATTAAATTTTGTGCCATCCTTATTGTAAGTTCTTGGGGACGTTTGTAAACATCTTCTGTCCAGTGTCGTCCAGGTCTTCCATTGGTAAACTTAGTCTTCAAATTGGATGATTCTATATACACTTGCACACAATCTAAAAGTTCTTCTTCGTTTAGAGAGTTCGCTCTCGCAGCCTACTAACATACGATTATGTTAGTACGTAAAATTAAATATGATAATGTAAGATCCTTTAAGAAATTTGAGAAGAAATTAAAACTTTAAAGTTTTTTTGTTGTAAATTCCATTGTTTATGAAATATCCAGCATATCAAGTAAAGTTCATGACTTCTACTTAGAGATAACTCAAACTATGATTTAATAAATGTCAAGTATTTATCAGTGAGTCCACAGCTTGTACTATAACCATATAGTTGTCTGTCAAGCGTGGCTGACCCAAATCATTATTTGTTTGTCATTAACGCATTTCTTGATCTCTCACTCCAAAAATTTTAGGACGTGTGGTCCTAGTGTCACTCTTTTGATTCGTGTAAATTTTATTTTCAAAAAATGTGGCGTATTTTGGAGGAACGACAAAAAATACAACGACATATTTCAACAAAAAAAAAGGTTTTTGATTTAAAAATATTAGCACTATCATGAACAGCAGGTCAAAATCCTTCGATTTTCATTTTCTAAATTATTTTAAAAAATTTTTCCCAGTCCAAACGAGCGAGTTAAACACAGTGTACTCAAGCAGAAAATGCGCCGCACGCGTAAGGTAGCGCGATCTCGCTGGACGCGCCCTTATACGAAAGCTGGTGGCAGGCAAGGTAGGCATGGAACTGCAAATGAAAAAAAAAAAGAAAAAGGGAAAAATAGATTCAGAGTTACAAATATCATGTTGAGTTTAAATGCAAACATACCAGTATGTATATGACAAATGTAGGCAGGAAGGGTTAGCCTAGAGATAAGCATGAAAAATTGGGAAAAAATTTACTTTTTGCACATAATAAAAATGGACAAGAGCAGTTAGCCTTATTTATGACTTTTTGAAGAATTAACGGATTTAATTCATAAAAATAATACAAAATATGCAAAGAAGTTATAGCATATAAGAAAGTAGCGGATTGGACTACGATAGAACTTATGAAAAGAGCTACGAAGGAAAATAAACTTGATAAAAGATGATTTCAAAGAGAATTTTGCCCAGAAAATGCAGAAGAACTATATGGTAATTGACAACTCTGTCATCTGTAAAATGTAAAAAGGAAAAGAAATCAGCAGAGAGAGAAAAGTGAAGCAATAAGAAAAAGATATAGGAGAGTTTGGAAGTTTGTAACTGATAGACTGTTGGATCTGACACAAAAAAAAACACACATATAAAGCACACATTGCTATGTAATGAGAAAAAAAAAAACAACAAATGAAATAATATTCTAAGTTAGAAATATAGGATTAAAAGATAATGGAGAGATATGCAGGCAGAAGATGATTTATGTGTTGATGTGAGATATTGATGTATGAAAAAAACCTACAGCAGTGAAGATTTAAAGTCTAAAAATATGATATACATAATAAATTATATTTATATAAAATAGAAAAAAAAAATTGTAACATGTTATTGTATGTATAATCAATTACATAAGTTACTTTATTGAAAATAATATTAGTACTAATATAATAGAATTATAATATTAATAGTTATGAAACAAAAAAAATGATATAATAATAAAAATATATTTTTATCGGTCTTACTGTCAAATTAATGAATAAATATAAATAAATATAACAATTAATGAATAGGGCAATCAGATTGCCCTTGTTTATAATCACCCCCGTAGATAACTGTAAAAGATTGAAACCGAGTTAGTCCTCTCCTGAAAGAATTTTAATTAGTGAAGGACAATCTGATAGCCCCCACCACCGAAATTCCAAAATGCTTCTGTCCAACGTTTTGAGCACGCTTCGGGTCCTCATCAGGGACTGACTTAAGAACGCTGATGTTACTCATATATACCCTGAATTAATCATCACTACCATTACCTCACCACCAAAACCCCACTATATTTTTGCACTAAATTTTAAGTCAGAAAAGGATGATAAACACTATCTTATTTAGCTGATTCTGACATTATATTTACGTTTTTTTTATTTTGAAAAAAATGAATGTTTTCAAGGCTCTCTCTTTTATATTTATTTTCAATACCGTCCTCCAAAATCTTAATATCATCAAAATCAAAAGAGTGGATGTAGTCTAAACAATGTTGTTTCAAACCAGACATAATATTTGGACTTTTCAAACTATATTTATGTTCATAAATTCTCTTTTTAGGTATCTACCAGTTTGTCCTATATAATATTTATCGCAATCATTACAATTTATCTTATATACTATGCCTGATTTTTCATCCCTTCCATCGTTATCTTTACAGTTATTGAAAAAACTTCCTAAATTATTACTATTCTTAAAAAATACCTGAATATTATTTTTTTTAATTCTGCTTCAATTCTCTTTGATAAACCTCTAACATAAGGTAAGACAAAATAAACACTCTTCTGAATACCTGAATCAAAATTTCTTTTGAAACTACTATTATAAATTTCATTTAATTTGATTTTATTGTTGTTATTTCCAATAATATTAATATCTAAAAAACTTAATTGATTATCAGACTCTACTTTTTTTGTAAATTTAATTCTATCGTGAATAGAATTAAAAACATCTACCGACTCGTCTACAAAATATTCTAGCACTATGGTGAAGATGTCATCAACGTATCTCTTAAATATTATTGGTTCAAAATTCAATTTTGATAAAGCTACACCCTTTAATTTTTCCGTCACCAAATTAGCAATAACAGGTGGCAATGGTGATCCCATTAGACATCCATATTTTTGTTCATAGAAAATTTTATCAAAAGAAAAAAATGTATTATTGAAAACTAATCAAAGTGCTTAAATAATTTCATTTTTAGTTACAGTTGTATGTTAACAAATCTCACATCATTTATCGTAAATAATTTCATTAACTAATTCTAAAGGTATATTAGTAAACAAAGATACTACATTAATAATATTTAGATTCTGGAGTACGGTATTTAAAATGAATATAAAAGAGAGAGCCCTGAAAACATTCATATTTTTCAAAATAAAAGTAACGTAAATATAATGTTAAAATCAAGTGGATTAGATAGTGTTTATCATCCTTTTCTCACTTAAAATTTAGTGGAAAAATATAGTGGGGTTTTGGTGGTGATGTAATGGTAGTCATGATTCATTCAGGGTATATATGAGTAACATCAGCGTTCTTAGGTCAGTCCCTGATGAGGAGCCGAAGCGTGCTCGAAATGTTGGACAGAAGCATTTTTGAATTTTGGTGGTGGGGGCTATCAGATTGTCCTTCCCTAATTGAAATTCTTTCAGGAGAGGACTAACTCGGTTACAGTTTTTTACAGTTATCCACGGGGGTGATTATAAGCAAGGGCAATCCGATTGCCCTTTTCATTAATTGTTATATTTATTTATAAATATTCACTAATTTGACTGTAAGACCGATACAAATATATCTTTATTATTGTATCTTCTACAGTCGACAAAAGTAGTATTGCTATTTCTAAAAAAAGATATGTATAAGCATATAAAAATTGATTTACGCAATAAAAAAATTAAAAAAATAAAAATTTAACTTTCAAAAATGTTAAAAAAGAATTTTAAAATGATATCTTATTATACACTAAAATCCATAATTGATTCTAAAATTATCAAAAGTAACAAAAAACGGCTTATAACTGTTCCTGTGATAACAATGATTGCGTAAATATTGTATACATATACATATGTATCAATAGTAACCTTTAATACCCATTAAAGTCATTATCAGTATTAAATTATCAACAGTTATTTGAAAAAATCATATACTCATTTCACATATTGACTTTTTCCGTTCGAATTATTAGCGAATTCGATCAGCAATCATAATTATTGATAAAACCTTTTTGACAGTTTGAGTTTAAAGTTTCTATGGAATAAACTTGTCGAAAAAGTGCTCGAACATTTCGGGCCTGACTCGCAGAAAGCCTCAAACTTTTCTGTAAAACAGACAAATTACTTACTAAAACATTATCAAAAATATTTTGGGACTATCGACCTAGCAATTTGTTTATGGAGTAATTTGACTGTTTTTGTAAAAGTTCAAGTCTTTGGGCGAGTCAGGCACGGAATTTTCGAGCACTTTTTCGACAAGTTTAATCGATAGACACTTTAAACTCAAATTGTCTTAAAGATTATATCAATAACTATGATTACTGACCGCTGACCTTCAAAATAAAACTATTTTGGCAAAGTTGGGACACGAGTCGAGCTTAAATATGTAGTGATACCGACGTATTATTGGGGCAACAGTATTTTTCTTACCATCCAGTCTTTACGCCCTGCGGGAGCACTTTACGCCCTAGGGCTGCACTTTGTGCACGCTAATCACTTTGCACCCTCGGACAGAAAAACGTCGCTTGCACCTCAGGCACAAACATAAAAAAACCCCGCTCTTCGGAAGTGATTTTTTTACTTTGCGCCCATGGAACGAAATATACTATTTCCTTTATAATACATAGATATTTCTACAAATTTCAGCTTGACTCGTGTCCCAACTTTGCCAAAACAATTTTATTTTTAAGGTCGTCGGTAAGAAATCATGAGAATTGATCAAATCTTTTTGACAATTCATGTTTAAGGTGTCTATCGATCCAACTTATCGAAAAAGTGCTCGAAAATGATGTGCCTGAATCGCACAGATACTCAAACTTTTACAAAAAGCAAGTATGATTTTACTGTACAAACTATTGATCAAATCTTGAGAGAAAATTTACAGGAGAAAAATGCGAATACTTACTGATAATGCTTTGTTTAACGTGCCGGACAAATTTACTTGTTAAAAAAAGTTGTCTAAATTTAGCTGCATGACTTACATAAATCCTTGAACTTTAGCAAATAAATACATGGAAACCTGGTATATCATGAAGTATCGTTATTGCTGCTTTATTTTACACGTTTGTTCTTCTATAATAAATCCTATACTTTGAAATCACTTTGAGAAAAAAAATCATAGTTGTAAAAGGATCTTGATGAGGTAATTGACACCCTAATTTGATAAAGATGATTACCAAGTGTACCGATGATGATGCCATTTCAGCTGTATTGGACGTGAGACGAAGGATGAAACGGCGTGCGCGTACGTACTTCCGCTAAGAGATGAGGACCAGGACAGGAAATATTATTATTTCAGGACCTAAACAAAACAGGTCATTTTATAATATAGTATAATCTTACTTGATATGCAGTTACAATTAACTTAAAACAATACACAAATATTACGGTTCTCATTGGCAAATATGAAAAATATTTTTTATGAAATAACTGTCGGTGTTACAAGAATTAAATGTTCTAATTTTTTATTGTAAAAAAATGAAAAGGAGTTAAAAATAAATAATTACTATTCGACATTGGTAGTTTCTTAGACAACGAGCCCATTTCAATTAAGTTGGACCATGAAGGATAGGAGCTTCGTGCGACCGTAGTGATCAAATCGATACTTTAGTATTAATGGTTTAAATTAGTAAAAACACGATATTTTTTGGGGGAAAGCTGAGTATAGGGTTAAAATTCGACGATCTTTTGTTTGCCGCAATAAAAGCCGCGATTAAACGATAACCTTAAAAAACTATTTTTTTATTTTCCTTAAACAAGCTTGAATTTGAAATCTAATCACAGCATCGTGTTTCTCGTGAAAAATTAGCCCTAGAGACGCCTTTAGAAAGGACGTTCCGATTAACCATCCCGAATTAACCATGGTGGACAGTCTAGTAGGGTCATACGATATATAGCTTATATTGTGAATGCGATATTATAAATATTTATTAGAAGTTATAAAAAGTTTAACTCAAACTGATAATAATATAGCTAATTTTAAAAATCTTGCTATTTTTATCGTATAATTATGTTTTCAAATTTTTCAGATACCGAGGATTAAAAAATAATTTAACAATTGAAGTTAATCTCTTCTATTTCACATGTTATGTATAGATTTTTAGGCTTATTCTCTTCTTCAAACAAATTCATTAGGAGTCACCGACATAAAATTTTCAAATACGTCAATAGGTTTTCCAGAAAATTCAATTGCTTACATAGAAATACGAATAATACGTAAACAATTGAATTTTTGCAAGACCTATTGAAGTTTTTGCAAATTTTATGTCGGTGACTCCAAACGAATTTCTTTAAAGAAGGGAATAAGCCTAAAAATCGAAAAATAACATTTAAAATGGAAAACATTAACTTAATTTGTTATTTTTTTTTTAATCCTCGGTATCTAATAAATTTTACGAGAAAATTTTATAATGAAAATCGTACGATTTTTAACATTAGCTATGTTATTGTCAGTTTAAGTGAAACTTGTTATAACTCCCTATAAATATTTATATTAACGTATTAAAAATATGAGCTTTATTTTAGGTGTGAGCCTCCTTAATAAATGATCAAATTGAAAATTTTTGGTCCATACGATAACACAACCCGACGTGACAAATGCTTATTAGATGAGACTAGTTATTTCCGATGGATTTTGAGTCGCTGAAAACGAAACCGACCTTAGAATTGCTCTATCACGTCAGGGTTTTCAGATATCCTAACCTATAAGTGCGAAAATGGCGATTTTTGGCTATATT
>JAPYYV010002081.1:0-23861 GCA_030522625.1 Copidosoma aretas | reverse complement strand
AAATAATTACTGCATGCATGGTTTCGTGAAAACAATCACAGTGTTTAATAAAGCACTCTTTGAATATTAACAAACAATTAGCTTTATTTTATGACAACATTTAATCTTTTCCATTTACAGTTTTACAATATGTAAGACATTTAAGATAGTCGATTAAACTTTTTTTTCCCGTCAAATCTTTTGTACCTTTTTTTTTTTTTTTTAATAAATATGAATTAACTTTCAGGATCTTTTCTAATTATTTAGATTGAAAAATGTGTACAACTGCAACTATATATTAACAGCCTTTTCTTAAACTTTGTACTTCTCCTTCCTGTATATTTTTCGTAAGTATTACCTATTTTAATTAATTCTTATGCAATTACATATAGCTATATATTTAAAAAATACTGTCTTAAAATTGAAATGGTACAAGTGGTAGCATAAAAAATATAATAGTAATAGGTAAACGACTCTTTAACACTGTGTCTTAGACCTATTTTCTTGAATATTCAGTCAATCTCAATAAATTTGGCTCGATTTATTCTTCATTGTCTAAAAATTGTTTGTCTGTCTTTCCTGGGAAACCAGTAGGTTCTTTTAAAAATAAATTATTTGTAAAATTAACATGACATAAGAAATTCAGTGAGGAGCTTCTGTTATAGAGAGAGATACATATTTCCATGTTTTTAACATATTTTTTTTATTTCACTCGTTTTCTGCACCCTTCGTAGAAACATCAGTGCTCAATATTAGTGCACTTATTATAACTAGAACATCACAAAAGACTGTTAGGTGATGTTTTAGAACTCCTTCGTGGCCAGTGCTTGCTCTGGCAGACATGTACTAGGTACAAAATAATACATTAACCATCTATAACGATAACTTATAGAATGATTTACATGACCCTCTTACAAAACAGTTTTATATTTGCCGTCCTACGACATTTAATAATCTTGGTGCGTAATATATCTCTTTTACAACAAAACGTATGATTACGGCTATGATTTTTCCCTGTTGACAGCTATACCAAATATTGAACCAGCGTAAAGGACAAGTATACAATTTTATAAATAGTTCGTATGAAGTACTACTTTTTTTTCTAATCATAATATAAATATCATCTATTACTTGTTAGTAAGCGTAATACTTACTACTAAGTCTAATTTGAATGTATTTGTCGATAACTGCATCGTTTTCGGCAATTTATTCTTTAAGTAAAATTTTTATTTTATTAAGGTTTTTGATTTGTAACATGATTACAATATTTTTAATAACATTCATCGTACAGAGCAAAAACATTTTGCGTAAAGATGAATATTGTGGTTTGACAAAAAATGTTTGATATTTTTCACCTAAAGTTACTTATACTGCACGTTGGATGAATTTTTTATATGATTAAAAAGTCAATTTGTCGTCAATTAGCTGTACAAGGAATAAAATATCATAATTTCTTCAAAATAAAAAAATAAAAATTTATGATCTACTTCAATAACATTATTTTCAAAATACTGTCAGACACTTCAAATTATTATGCTATGTTTATAATAGATATCCCTTAAGTTATACCAATAAAAAAAGAGTGTTTTAAATATTCAGGGTCATCTATGATTTTTTTTACAAGTACTTCAATTTTTTCATCTGTTATATTCAACCAAAAGCAGGTATATTCGACTATCACGTTTATAATTTAAGAATTACGGTAAAAAGTTATAGTTTCTACGAAACCGTGATAAGATACTATTAGTGTGTAATAAGATTACTCTTTTGATTGTGATCTTGTTACTAAATAAAAAAAATTATATTATTTATCCAATGTAAATTTAGTCCTTTCAATGTATATATCTTTGAATAAATTATAATTTCTGTAAAATCTATAAACATTAATTCCTATTATTGTGTAGTTGCCTACAGTCGTATAGTATGCGTGCAGAAAAAGAAAATAAAAAAGAACATCACGAAGATTTTTCTCGTTAAGAAAAAATTGCAATAACTAAGGGATTAAACAATGGTATTGAGATAATTTGCTTGTAAAATAACAACTTATCACGAAAAATTGTAAGATAATTTTGATCTGAATTATGTAATAGGTACATTTTTCGTGAACACAATTGCCTATTGAGGTAATATTCTTTGAATATATCTTTTACTATGTATGGAATCAAAGTGTACTGCTGTGAAAAAAATGTGCGTGCAGGGATGTGCAAGAAGAAATTTAATATCTTAGAAGTCTTTTCATTGGTTTCTTATGAACGTTGAATAATATTATCTTGTAGTTTTTTGATCCGAAATTAGTGAATGCGTTACAGGTACTTAAAGCTGTGATCGTTTTCACGCAATCTACAGCGCTGTGATTCTTCTCGTCGCATCCTATAGCGCTGTGATTCTTTTTGTCGCACCTTATAGCGCTCTGATTCCTTTCGTGGCAGCAGTGCGTTGGGATTGTTTTCGTCAAGGCACATGTCGCTGTGATTGTCTTCCATTGAGGCGTCGATATACCGGGTATTTCGAAAACGTTCCAGGAAAACTATATCACGCAATTGAGCTCATCTAGAGAAACACAAAAGCTCTTTACCAAATTTTGATCCAATGCGTAGTTTTTGAGATATTGTCAACTGAAAATCTGTATAATCACTTAAAAAAATACTTAAACTTTCGTAGCCTGTTATGGGATGCAGAAATTCGTTGATTTTGAATTGACAATATCTCGAAAACCACGCATCGGATCGAAAATTGGTGAGGAGCTTCTTTGTTTGTCTTGACAAGCGTAATCTCATGGTATAGTTTTCCTGGAACTTTTTCAGAACACCCTGTATATATCAATTATCTGAGGAAAATTTTTAAAAGTATTCATCAAGCTCTACGTCTTTTATCGACTTTAATCACAAGTTCATTTGATCGTAATCGATAATCCAAACTGAAGTATATGTGACGGGCAATGTTATAAAACAAGAATAGATATTTAATGACATAACTGTTTAAACGCAACATTGAAACTGAAATAATCACAGGGGAAAATATAGAATATGAAGTATTTATTTCACGAATTAATTGAACTACTAATACATTGTTTGTATTACCAATAACTCTCTACAGAAAACAATGTAAATTGTTACTTGCTTTTGCTATAACGATAAACAAATCTCAAGAACACAAGTAGTGTAACACAGATTGACAAGTAATGTCTGAAAAGGAATTATTTATTTATACTTTTTAATAGCGAATCGTAATAGACTTTTCTCATTCAAGAATTCATAGTTCATTATAGTTCATGGGGGGATATTATTCGAATGTTACTTGCAGAGCTGGTAGTAACTTCACCACCGCAACTGGCGCACAGTGTTCTATTTGAGTTTTTTTATTTCAAAATCTATTATCTCAAGAACGAATTGAGCCGGATTGCTGATTTTTGTTAAAACATGTTGGTAATTAGCTGTAGAATACAGGAAAACTACTTTGAAAGGTTAATATTTTCTGTTGACCTCAAAAAATCATTGCAAACCTTAAATTCTGTCGGACAAACAAAAAAACTCGTTTTAAATAATATGTATACATATTTATATTGATCAATTACTATTAAGATTGACGCTGGATGCTTTTTCTTTACCTAATTTCACATACCATACCTCTTCTAAGGGCTCAACATAACCCTACATTACATATGAGTAAAGTGAGTTTTTTTAAAAACCTGATATCTCGAGAACTAGTTAGGCTAAAACAATGATTTTTTGGTAAACTGCTGCTAATTGGATGTAGAATACAGAAAAACTATTTGGATCGGTTCAAATTTTTTTTCTTATCTCAAAAAATCATTGCAAGCATAATATTTTGTCGGAAAAACGAAGCAACTAGTTTTATATAATTTAAATGCATGGTTAGAATGATTAATAACTGTTGAAAATGACGCTTAATGACTTTTCTTTACCTAATTCAACATCTAAAAACTTCCGTAAATGCTCAACATAACCTAGTTTCGAGTATAAGTTTTTTTTTAAATCTAATTTTTTAAGGATGTATTAAGATAGAACAATGATTTTTTCTTAAGTTCTCAAATATGTTCATGTACAACAAAGGCATCAAAAATGGAATGAATTTTTTCGCCTTAAAAATATCATTGCAAACATAAGATTTGGTCATAAAATAAAAAAACATTGTTTTAAATAAGATGAATACATCTAATGATCAAATGAAATTAAAAATGACCGTCTGACATTTAGTTGAGCCTTTCTGAGTTTCTTACATAACCTTATTCTAATGATGCCAACGGTAACTAGACTTTTTTTTCCAAATTTCATATCCAAAAAAGAATTGAATGCGAACGACAACTGTTTTCTTGGAGCTCACAGGCTTAGTAACTTAAAGTAAAATAGATAAAAACTGTTTGAAAAGGTTTAATTTTAATTTCTTACCTCGAAAATTTATTAGAAACATCAAATTTTGCTAACAAAGTAAACTAAAGATCTAAACATATCTAAATACATACATTGAACTATAAAATTCAATTACAAATTACGCTATTATAATATAATTACTTTTATTGACGTAATTACTTATTTTTAGTGTTGTCAGCTGATGAGTATTGAAAAGTATAATATAATTTAGAGCAAAGACAATATAAAAATACACGTGTATATATATATATATATATTCATATATAGTTATATCACGCAGTATGCAGTACACATATGTATATTACAATAAAGGGCAAGTGTGTACTATACCCAGACGCAAAAACAATTCCAAATGAATTCATATAGTACTCAGGTTGATTTGATAAATTCATTAGAACACTTAAGTTTGAGTAAAATAAGAATTTATAAGGTATTTATAATCGCATTAAGGTATATCTCGATAAACAAATTTTTTATGAATTTATTAAGTAATAGTTAAATTAAATATAAATTCTAAAAATTTTTTTTTTAAATGATGCAAAAAAGATTCGAACCAAGAGCTTCCGCGTGAAAAGCATTCACGTTACCACTGAGCTATAGTGGATATGGTTACGTTGTTTATCTTATCTCATATATGAATCAATTATATTTAATTTACTTGAATTTGCATAAAAATTATGTGTAATTATTTTTATCACTTCTTAAAGAATAATAATTACCTATCGTTGATATTTATTTTATTATATTTTTTTCACATTCTTATTGATGAATATAAAAGCATAATCACAAAAGAATTCGTAAAGTGCTCATAAAAAATTTATTTTATTTTGCGGTATTGCCAGATTCCTAAGCAAATCATATTTTCCTTTAAAACTAAGTTTTTGATATTAATACCTTAAATCGATTACTAATGAACAAAAACGTTATTATTTGGTAAAAATGTGATCCATTTCTCTGAAACAGTGGGATAATTGATAGAAAATCGAAAAACAACTCAAGAACACGGGAAAGTCGATAAGTATATGGAACTTTTTTGTGATACGCTAGGTGCAGAGGGTCTGGCTTAGTCAGCTAGGTTCTTGTTTTTGGACCCGGTGATACTGGGTTCGTGCCACAGCTTGTCATAATTTTTTTTTCATTAACTAATTACCATTTAGACTATCATAAACTTTTAAACTTATTAATTAATAATATAATTTTATTATTACTCATTACTTAGTGCATCTTCTTCATTTACAATAGACGTTGAATACTTTTTTCTTTAAGCCTGATTGCTTGGAAAATATTTCCTGATCACACTATTTTCAAGGTATCTGGGCGATTTGGTGTATCACTGACAATAAATTTTTTATTGTAAGATTTAAAAGTTATGCATTACAAAAGAGTACAAAGATACGTATTTAAGGTATGAATTCTGTCATTGTTATAATTAACATGGAAAACATTTTCAGCGATGAATAGTCATGTACAAACTATCTCTGATGCATGTGACATTTTATTGCAGCAAAATAATTTGAGACTTGTACTGTATTACATGAACTTGTTTTTGAAACAGAAAAAAATATAAAAGTAGAGATTTAACAGACACGTGCCAGGATCGTGTGAAGTGTTTATAATTACGTGATAAATACGTGTATTAGCTGACTCTATTTTTGCAACAATTTTAATAATTTTGAGTCTGTAAAATATGTTTGACATTATTTTTAAATAAGACAAGACACTCTTTCATAGAAAAAAAAAATATTGCGTGACCGAAGATGGTAGGACTCGAACCAGAACCGCATAAAAATAATGTGTCGAGCTCTGTATCTACTTGGCCGGAGCGGATTCAATGAGGAAGTAAGAATTTACGTCTATATAAGGTACAACTGCACATGGCGATTGTTTCTCTTATGTGAATTTTTATCTAGTTTAGAGTCAATACATTTATTTTTTGACGTTAATAATGTATTAACATGCTATTCTTCAATATTTGTACAAGCTTTCGTTGAAGTTTTTTTTGTCTTCTGGTTAACGACTTTTGTATACTGTTGAGCATCCAATTTTGCTGATATTTCCTATACCTTAAGTTTTTGAAATGCCATGATATTCTTTAATAAATAATCCTTGAAAAGAAATTAGTTAGAAAAAAATATTTTAGAAACTTCGGCTAATACTATACGCAAACGATTTTTTTTGCAATTAACGAAAACCTCTGAGATTTTAAACCAAAATTTCTTACATGTAAAAATGGTTCTAGCTCACTAAAAAACAGTTTACATCCAAAGAGAATAAGTAGACATGTTTGTCTTGTAAATAACTTACTTGAAAAAAATATCTATTTATTGTGAGTTAAACGAAATATGAACTTTGTCTTATTCAACTCTTATAAAAGTAAACGCGTCCAAAATCAGCAGGTCTGTGTAATGCGATATGTTCTAAAAATGTTCATTACCGTTAACGCCTTTGGGAGTTTTAAAAGTAACTATTAGACTTTTATAAGCCTAAAATGACTAAAGCATTGGGAAAAGTCGATGAGAACTTGGCTAGACGCTTTTGGATCCGATGGTAAGTGGTTCAAATCTTCTAACAGCTATATTATTTTTTTTTACGTTTGGATTGTTGTGAACGATGCTATTAACATTTAGCTTTTCCCTAAAGATTTCCTTGACTCATAAGAACTACAGGATTCTTCGATAAATTTATTATTTTTCTAACTATTTGATCCATACCTAGACGGAACACAGGTTTACCAAAGTATTACTTTTAATACTCGGAAGAATTTGTTTCTTGTGATCGAAAAATGTGCTGAAAACTTTTTTACGTACATAATAAGTTCAGAGTTAAAAGAACTTTTTTGAGTGTCCACTAACAAAATAAAAATATTTGATATTACGTTCCGTTTAGAGAACCAAATTTAGAAAACTTTCATTTAGTCAAACCTGAGACTAAAACCATTAAAAGATGTAAATGAATACAGAAAGATAAATAATTAATGATTACAAGTACGGGCCGATAAGTACATGGAACATCTCATCATTTCATCTTAGAGGCTATCGTAGCTTAGTTTAATATTTTTGCTTTCGAACACGGAGTTCGTAGGGTTAAATCATTCCAGTGTTCAATTTTTTTAGCAAGACTTTTAGTAGGTTCTAATTTTTTTGCTTCTAAAG
The DNA here is from genome assembly GCA_030522625.1 of Copidosoma aretas. Lineage (NCBI taxonomy): Eukaryota > Metazoa > Arthropoda > Insecta > Hymenoptera > Encyrtidae > Copidosoma > Copidosoma aretas. Next base: position 16,339 of record JAPYYV010002081.1, on the reverse strand, counting down.
TATGCCCATTATTATCTTGTACATTTTGATCTTTTTAATGGGTGCAAAAATGTAACCGTATACTGAACGCGTTTAAAGTGGAACTGTCTTGCAATTTGAATGACCTGCTTAATCATACCTGAATTACTTTATTTCCATATTTTTTAGATGCAGAATCAGTTGATGAATTAGAAATATATTAAACAAAAATTTTTAATACGTAAATTACTTTAAAAAATGGGCCGAGCGTCCTTCTATTCTATAATCACTTTTTATTTATAAAGAATTTTAAAGTTGAAATTTTTTTTTATTTTCAGTGGCAGAATGATGATTTGTATTAAATTTTGTTTGATTTACATAATAATTAGTGGACCAATCCAAATAAAGTTTACCACGTTCTACTCAAGGTAAGAATACAAAAAATTAATATCTACAAGTGATTCGACCCCACGATCTCCGTGTCCGATAGCAAAAGATATCGAACTGAGTTACGATAGCCTCTGAGTTGTAATGATTAGACGTTCTATATACTTATCGGCCGGTATGTGAAGTAATCCATCATTTATTTTTGTATAATCATTTACATCTTTTAATAGTTTTGGTCTCAAGTTCGACAATGTAAGAATTTTTAAATTTGGCTCTCTAAACAAAACTTAATATCAGTTATTTTTATTATGTTATTGAGCGATCGAAAAAGTTTTTTAAACACTTAATCTTCAGGTGTACGGAAAAGTTTTCAGCGCAATTTCCAAACATTAGTGTGAATTCTTTTGAGTATTTAAAAATAATACTTTGGTACCTCTGTGTACCATGTAGATTAAATTTATTCGAAAAACAATAAATTCATTGAAGAAACCTGCAGTTCTTATGAGTCAAGGAAATCTTGCGGCAAAAGCGAAATATGAAAAGTATCATTCACAATACTCTGAACGTAGAGGAAAAAAATAAGAACAAAATGCCTAATAGAGATAAGGACCAGGTACCGCCGGATCTAAAAGCCGTTCTGTAGCCGACTGGGCTAGACAACTGTGGTAGATGAGTGATAAAGAGTTGCATATACTTATCGACATCCTCCAATGCTGTACTTATTTCAACCTAATTAGAGTCCAATAGTTAGTCCTAAAAGTCTTAAAAGTGTTCATGTTGATTAACATAAAGGTAAACACTTTTAGAACATATCTCATTCCACAGACCTTATAATTTTGGACGCGCTCACTTTTAAAAGAGTTCATTTACTTACATACTTTATTTAACTCATAATGAATTAGTATAAGATAAATGTAGAATATTTTAAAATTAATAAATGTCAACTTATTCTCTTTGAATATGAACTGGTGTTTAGTGAGCTAGCATCATTTTAATATGTAAGAAATTTTCGTTTGAAAAGTGAAGGATTTTCGTAAATTGCGCAAAAAATCGTTAATGTACAGTATAAGCCAAAGTTTCCAAAATAATTTTTTCCAAATAACTTGTTTTTATGATTATTATAGAATGTAATGGCATCATAAAAAATATAAAAAAATTCTATCATCAGTACTATACATCTTGATTTTGATATTTATTCACTACCACAGTTATCATTGATATGTTAACTTACTTTGATATATTACTCTATTTATATAAATACATTAGACTTCTTTCATTATTCTATAATAATTATTAACTTAGTAGGGACCTTAACATGTACTCGATTTTATAGTTAAACTGAAGATAACAAGAAAACATTAAGAGTCCTTGATTAAAAGCATAGTTTGTAGAGATAATTTTTAGATTTATTTCAAGAAATTGTTTTGAATTAAAAATCAATTTACCATGGAAACTTTATAAAAAATGTTACGATCAAGTAATCTATTATTTTCTAGCAATTATGCATAAAACCATAAATATGCAAAATCTGTTATGAATTGAGATGCCACTTTCAATAAGCAATAGAAAGTATGAAATAAATGATCAATCAATTATTGTTCATCTCAATATTACTTTAATAGAGATAAAAAAAAATCATGTTCATATGAGGTTCGAACCTGGTATCTCCGGGTCCAAAAGCAAAAGTCTTATTGACTGTGCTAGGCTGACATGTAGAGTCAGTTATGAACAATTTTCATATACTTATCGACTTTCCATGTTTTCAAGTTATCATTTGCTAATCATTCGACTCCTCCAGGTAGCAGTAATTTTTTGACCCCCCAGGTCCGTTCCTTTTTATTCATAAAACATTAAATCAAGGTTTTGACGTAAAAAACTCTGTCCTTAAATAAAAAATCTTCTGCTTATTGCAATCTGTCAACACCACAAACTTGATTGAATTCTTTAAGAACTCTTTCAGGACTTATTTTATGTGACATAAATTGATGAGTTTACGAATACTTAAAGAATTCTTAAAAGATTATGTTAACTTATGAATGAATAATTAAGAGTTCATTGAAAATCTGATAAATTCGTAATTAATTCATTTTTAATTCTCTGAAATAATTCATATAGAATACATTTTTATAAATTCCTTTTTTAATTCAAAATGATTTTCAATGCCATCAATGATAAGTCATTAATGACGTATAATAAGTATAATTGCACCTTGAAAGTTCTTCAGAATATTGCAATTCATGTAAACCCTTTTGTCCTTTTTTTTAAGACGGATGCTCTAAGTATTGCTATAGTAATGTTCTAAATCAAAATAGTTTTTAATGATTAGAGCATAAAACTACACTTTAAGTGATAGTTTTCATTTTTGAAATGTAAAAGTTTGTGTACCTGAACCGAACCTAACGTATTAAAATGATCCTTTCTTGAAATTTTAGGGTTTAATGAAAAATCTAGTAATTTAATTATTTAGTTAAGTTAGGTTAGGTAAGGCACTTAGAAAAGTTTTTATACAATAATGAATGTGATTGTATTATCATAGTATAATTTGTAATTAAATTTTATAGTTAAACGTATGTAATTGGACAACTACAAACCTTTTGTCTACTTTGTTATAATAGTTTAATGTTTCTAATAGATTTTTGAGGTTACAAAAGAAAATAAGACATCTCTAGACAGTTTGTATCTATTTAACATAGAGTAACTAAATCCGTAAGTTCCAAAAAAACAGTTTATCGTTCGAGCTCAACTTGTTCTTGGATAAAAAGTTTGGAAAAAAGTCAAGTAACTGTATCCTTTAGTATAATGAGGTTATGTTAGAAACTCGGAAGAGCGCCTATATACTGAAATAGGTAACTTAATTATAAAAGCGTCATTATTCATTTTATGTATTTGTTAGAAGTATGTATTCATCTAGTTTAAAACGGAAATTACTGATTTTATTACCAAATCCTCTATTGACAATGATTTTTTAAGGCTGAAAAAAATTCAATCTATTCTAAACCGTTTTCCTTTATTCTACAATTATCTATTTGTAAGCTCAAAAAAAGTTGTTGTTATAGCTTTATTCATCAATAGAAAATTAGATTTCGAAAAAAAAGTGACTCAACTCATTTGTTAAGTTAGATTATGTTGAGCTCTTAGTTAGGCTTTTATATATCAAATTAGGTAACACAAAAACGTTTAGCGTCATTCTTACTGGTCACCGATCATTTAAACCATGTATCTATATTATTTAAAACGCATTTCTTCGCGCTTCTGCCAACTTTTTGTGTTCGTAATGATTTTTTGAGGATAGAAGCAAAATATCAACCTTTCTGAATAATTTTTCTGTATTATTTATCCAATTACCAGAAAGTTACAAAAAAATTACCGTTGAGGCTTCATTCGTTTTTTAAGTATTAGGTTTTAAAAAAAAATAACTTTACTCATATTTAAAGTGGAGTTATGTTAAGCACTTACAAAAGCTTACATATATTGAATTAGGTTATAAAAGAGCGTTTAGCGTCCTTTTTAATAGTAATGATCATTTTAACCACGTATTTTTATCATTCAAAACGAGTCTCCTCGTTTTTCCGGAAAAATTTCATGTTTGCAATGATCTTTTGAGATCAGAAAGAAAATTTTAACCTTCAAAAATAGTTTTTCTGTATTCTTCTCCATTTCCCAGTGAGTCTAAAAATAATCATTGTTCTAGCCAAATTCGTTTCTGAGATATTTTGAAAAAAAAAAACCGAAAAATTCCACTGTTCGGCGAAAGAGAACCCTTTCTCCAAGCTACCTGCCTTCTTTTATGGGCTGGCTAAAGATTACTTGCCACCACTTTTGCCGTCATTTACTTTGCAGTATTCTCTCTATCATACTTCCTAAGTTATGTTGGGCATGTAGGTGATAAGATGGTCACGGTCAAGTGCAAACCATTTTATTCTGGCTTACTGATTCTTGTATAGTGTTCTGTGTTGGTAATACAACTTCACAAAAAAAAATTGTTTACCAGACTACACTACGTCTATCTTATTTTTTTGGGATAGCTTACTCCAAATTGGTTGTCTGTTTAACCCAATCACGTTTTTCCCCGTACCAAGCTATACATGGGATTGAAGCTTGTGAACTCCTAAACAGATTGACACTTCAAAGTCCCATTAGGGGAAAAAAATCACTAGATTTATGAGCCTCCATCAAAGAAATTTCGTGGATTAAAGGAAAAAGTCTGAAGAGACAGACACAAGAGAACAACAATGACCAATACAAAAGAATAAGCAAAGATTTAGCTATGCGACATAACTGAACATGAACGTATGGCTTGCAGCCCACCGAACTTCACCTTCATCACGGTCACGACAACCAACGAAAAAAAGGAAATGAATTAATTTATTGTACTATAACTGAAACACTATATAATAAAAGACAACAAGCGTAAGAGACAAATTTCGAAAAAATCAAGTCAAGCAAACGAGATCGCCGTTAATAAAAACTGAATACCGCTATGTACTGAGGCAAGTATTGGACCAGCGAGGCCCATAAAATTTTCCGAGCTGCCAAGTACCTCTTCCCCTCCTTCCCCTGCCTGTTTAACAGCCGACCTCGCCACCCTTTTAAGGCTTTTTAATATAACTGATACTTATTGAATATACTGCTTGATGGAATATCTATATGTTGATGGTTACCAATAAAAAGTTTTTTTTTAATTGATGTTAAATGGCGCATATCTTTAGTACACAGCTAATAAGGGCTAGAGTTTCTACAGCTGCGTCACTTAATGCTAAAAAGGCGTTCAGAAAAGTTTACTGCGCATGTGCGTGTTGGCAAAACTCAGAACATGGCGACCATCGGACGTCCACCTAGCTCTCAGTACTTATTTGTATAGCCCATATCCCATATGTACAGGTATACACCGTGTACAAGTTTTGTGTGACTGCCAATATGGCGGACGCTAAATACTCTTTAGCATTGAGTGAGGCAACTAAATGGACTGAGAAAGGGTGTTAGGACGGTTAGGCATGAATAAACTCTCTTGAGGACTGTAAAGATGGTCAAAAATGATTCTAGAACAATTTTCTGAAATCGTATACAAGAGTGAATGTTTAAATTCCTTAGATTGCATGAAGAAACTTCCAGACGCAAAGTTGCGTACTCTCTAAATCTGAGTGAGGGAAATTTCACTAAAAATAAGTGTATTGTCACTTATTGATGTAGTCATAAGTAAACAACGTAAAATGAGTGAATAGTAACACTATCAATAAGTTAAACGTAGAGAATTTTTTAAATAAGTAAATAGTCACTGTAACAATAAATAAAATCTAAAAGCCCTTTGTCAATCTGCTCTCGCTTTTTGAATAGTGAAAATGAATGCAGTCAAAAAGATAAAGATAATGTCTTTTCCTCACCTAGGGCAGAAAGTGCGGCAGAGCCTTTCTGCCCTCGGGACGCATCTTCAGCCCTCCTAATCACGTTTGGCCCACGGGCAGGAAAATTTCTTTCTGCCCTAGGGCTGAAGGTGATTAGCCGGCCGAAAATGCGCCAACGAGCATAAAACTGCACTTTCTGCCCCTCGGTACAAAAAATGTTGTCCTGACCTCAGGCATAAATATACAAAAACCCCGCCCTTCGGGAGTAGTAGTCGCACTTCTGCCCTTGGTAGGAAATGTACTAGAGCATATTTATTGAATTATGTGAATAAATAAATTATTTAATTTAAGAATTATTAAGTAGTTACTTGAAAATTTTTTGTTATATCTAAAGCTGTAACGTAAAAAGAGTTTTGACATAGTGGTTGACAAAGCGGGGAATCGAACCTCTGACCATAGGCATCGGAGTCCATCATCTAGGCCATTATCCTATAGTGATTAAAGTGAATCAAAATTAAAAACTCGTACATATGGCACTGTTGCATAACGTGCGATATTTGATTAAAAACATATAACAATGTTAATATTCAATGTACATGTACTAATGTAATTTGATCAATAATCTTTATTAAATTACATTTTCCTTCCTAGGGCAAAAAGTGCGGTAGAGACTTTCTGCCCTCGGAACGCATTTTCGGCCCTCCTCATCATTTTCGGCCCACGGGCAAGAAAATATTTTCGGCCCGGGGGCCAAAAGCTTCTTTCTGCCCTAGGGCCGAAAGTGATTAGCGTGCCGAAAATGCACTTACGGGCAGAAATTTGCACTTCCAGCCCTCGATACAAAAAAACGATGTCCTCACCTCGAGCATAAATATACAACAACCCCGCCCTTCGGGAGTGGTAGTCGTATCTTCTGCCCTAGGTAGTAAATTTACTAAAGCATATTTATTTAATTATGTGTATCACCAAATTATTTAATTTAAGAATTATTAAGTGGTTACTTGAAAATTTTTTGTTATATCTAAAGCTGTAACGAAAAAAGAGTTTTGACATAGTGGTTGACGAAGCGGGGAATCGAACCTCTGACCATAGGCATCGAAGTCCATCATCTTGGCCATTATCCTATATTGATTAAAGTGAATCCAAATTAAAAACTCGTACATATGGCACTGTTGCATAACGTGTGATATTTAATTAAAAACATATAACAATGTCAATATTCAATGTACATGTACAAATGTAATTTGATCAATAATCTTTATTAAATTACATTCTCCTACCTAGGGCAAAAAGTGCGGCAGAGCCTTTCTGCCCTCGGGACGCATTTTCGGCCCTCCTCATCATTTTTGGCCCACGGGCAAGAAAATACTTTCGGCCCGGGGGCCGAAAATTTCTTTCTGCCCTAGGGCTGAAAGTGATTAGCTGGCCGAAAATGCGCCAACGAGCATGAAACTGCACTTTTTGCCCTCGGTACAAAAAATGTTGTCCTGACCTCGGGCATAAATATACAACAACCCCGCCCTTCGGGAGTGGTAGTCGTATCTTCTGCCCTAGGTAGGAAATGTACTAAAGCATATTTATTAAATTATGTGAATCATTAAATTATTTAATTTAAGAATTATTAAGTGGTTACTTGAAAATTTTTTGTTATATCTAAAGCTGTAACGAAAAAAAAGTTTTGACATAGTGATTGACGAAGCGGGGAATCGAACCTCTGACCATAGGCATCGGAGTCCATCATCTTGGCCATTATCCTATAGTGATTAAAGTGAATCAAAATTAAAAACTCGTACATATGGCACTGTTGCATAACTTGCGATATTTAATTAAAACATATAACAATGTCGATATTCAATGTACATGTACAAATGTAATTTGATCAATAATCTTTATTGAATTACATTCTCCTACCTAGGGCAAAAAGTGCGGCAGAGCCTTTCTGCCCTCAGGACGCATTTTCGGCCCTCCTCATCATTTTCTGCCCTAGGGCCGAAAGTGATTAGCGTGCCGAAAATGCGCTTACGGGCAGAAATTTGCACTTCCTGCCCTCGGTACAAAAAATAATGTCCTCATCTCGGGCATAAATATACAACAACCCCGCCCTTCGGGAGTGGTAGTCGTATCTTCTGCCCTAGGTAGAAAATGTACTATAACGTATTTGTATTCTTTTGATATCAACACCTATAATAGTTAAAACATTACATTAAATAAAGTTTTTCAACTTTAAGTAAATAGATATTGAATATAAAACAGTTTAGTGATGCTATATTTTTATTCCCCTCGTTCTTCAGATAACAGTTTAGTGTATAGTTAGTGACATGACATTTTTGCAAATCATTTTTTTTCTCATACCTGATACAATCATTGTTTGCATTTTAAAATGTTTGGTATTGTTCAGAACATGGGACCTAATGTCAATTTATTTTTATTAAATGTTAGAACTAGTTCATAGCAAGATAAGATTTGTTTACTATTACTAATTTTAAAAAAGTAGTTATCGTCAAAAATGTGCATCTCTCCAGGGCGGTCCCTGGGCCCGAGGGCGCTTGCGAAGCAACGCCCGAGGGACTGTTGGGACCCCTCTGGTCGGATGCACATGAGTGGCGAACGATGTTTTTCCTACCAAGGGTGTACCAGGGTTGTAAAAGTGCCCGAGGTAGGAAAACTACTATTTTACACTTTGGGCCCCTGCATCGCTTTGCGCCCACGGACAGTTAAGAACTTTGCGCCCGGCGCGGGCGGGGCGCAAAATGATTTCGCAGGAACAAAGTCTGCCAATGGGTGCGAACTTGTACTTTGCGCTCTTGGCAATAAAAACACTGTTCGCTCCTCGGGCAGAAACATAGAAAAACCCCCGACGTTTGGGCGTGCATTTTGTACTTTGAGCTGTAGGTACGAAATAGTAGTTTTGTTCACAAATGTGAATCTCTCCAGTACGGTCCCTGGGCCCGAGGGCGCTTGCAAAGCAACGCCTGAGGGACTGTTGGGACTCCCCTGGTCGGATGCAGATGAGTGGCGAACGCTGTTTTTCCTACCGAGGGTGTACCAGGGTTGCAAAAGGGCCAGAGGTAGGAAAACTACTATTACGGCAGTGAAAAGTGCTGATTATAAAAAATCAACGAGTATACACAATCACATATCAGGATGCTAATATCGGACAAAAAAAAGGTTTTTTCTTTTTTTATCGACGATAAATCAATAATAATGTTATCTATTGACTGCCTACTCTGTCCCATTTAATTGAAATACTTTTTTTTTTGTTATCTTATTTAAAATGCTCTGGTCATAGAGTAAATATGATTATAGGAATATAAGGTATAAGTAGCTCAGATTACAGAGTTTCAACAGCTTGGGTTGGATGTAGTTCGATTATACTAGGTCTCATTATTTTTGCTGATTTAACTTATTTACAAGTCGAGTTCCCTTATTTGTATGCAAACAGTTGGTTAACACATTTGAAAAGTGACATTTTCACTTATTCAGATTTAGAGAGTACGTCGGCCTAACGAAGTATTTATTTTAGATTGAAATTGGCCAATTACTTGGTTTGCAGATTATCAGATTTTACTTCTCCACACTGAAAAAACCAAGGCCCGTACGATCTTTATCGAGTACAACACCTTAAGGAAGTATAATGAACACCTATTTTCACACTGTATACATGGGCACGTCCACCAAGATCGGACCACCTCGTGCGCACGACGCGATTTTTGCCCGAGCACGCTGTGTTCAACTCGCTCGTACGGGCTGGGAAAAAGCTAAAAAAAAAATCGAAAAATGCTAATCGATTTATTCTGACCTGCTTTTCATAATAGTACTATCACTTTTCGCTTAAAAACCTTTTTTCACGGTGAAAAATGACTTAGAATTTCATGACATGTCTCTGAAGATCGCCACGGTTTTAAAATATAAAATTTACACTAATCAAAAGAGCAGCACTTGGACAACACCTCCACAAATTTTCGGAGTGGGAGAGCAAGAAATGCGTAAATGACGAACGAATAAGGACGTTGGAAATGGGTTAGCCTCGCTTGACAGACAAATATATAGTTATTGCACAAACGGTATACTCACTGATGACTACGAAGCGCCACACAGCGCACAGTGGGGCAAAATCGACTTTTTGATTACAAAATTCTTTCTCTCCGCGAAATGTAAGCCAAAAAAAAAAAATACGTCCTTACTCCTAAAAATATATACTCTAATATCCGACTGCGGAAATTCAGTTGCCACGTGACTAAACAAAATGGCGGACTTAAAATTTCAGATAACCGAAAAACAAAAAAACATAAAAATAATTTTTGCCATAAGAGTTAGAATATATTTGTTTTTGAGGTCACTGTTTACGAATATGATGTCAGAATGTAAAAATTTTAAATGGCAGATTCAAAATGGCGGACGTTAAATTAAAAAAATTATCGATTTCTTTAATATAACTGTTTATAGAAAGGTTTTTGGGGTCGCTGATTACGAATATGGTGTCAGAATGTAAAAATTCAAAACGGCGGACGTTTAATTCAAAAAATATCAAATTCTTTAATGCAACTGTTTACAGAAAGGTTTTTGGGGTAACTAACTACGAATATGGAGGGAGAAATGAAAAATTTAAAATAGTGGATCCAATATGACAGGCGTTTACATAGAAGAATCTCGAATTTATCCTTAAAACTATACGCAGGAAGGTTTGGGGGTCGCTGGAAGGGTCGCTGATTATGAATCTTGTGTCAGAAATGATAAATTCAAAATGGTGGATCTAATATGGCGGGCGATAAAATTAAAGTCTGGATTTTCTCAATCAATTCGTTGAAAGTAGTGCTTTTGTGGTTGCTGACTTCGAATATAGAATTTGAAGGAGCAATCGAAATATGGCAGATCCAATATTGTGGAAGGACAAAATAAAAAATCTCGTATCATATACATTTATGTATATATTTTACAATGTATAATTTTAGTACCTGGAATAGGCTTTAAGAAATAGGGCTCTTAAAAGTAAAATAGTTACCGTTGATGGTTCCAGCGTGAACCAAAGCTCTAGAATTCGAAGAAATCGAACCTAAGCAACATATACCCTCCAATAAAATTGGATAAGTGTCTGCACTCTTAGTTCATGAATAAGGAATGTTAATATTTCAATTAATTAATCCTTAGTAACCCAATAGGCTGAGTGTCAGTACTTGTAGTTGTTAAAGAAATGTTTTTATATTTTAATAAATCGAACCGCAGACACCCCATATGCCCTAGTATCTGCGCTATTAGTTGATAAATAAATAATGTACATTATGTATACATATATTAGGGCTGCATCTGAAACTCTTTTTGATGGTCCGCAACGAACAGAATTGGCGCTATCGATAGTAACCCTGTAGATTGCGCCAATTCAGTGCGATTGGGACAGAAATGATCGAGGTATCGTTTCACAAAGGAAAATCAGGTGTAGGACTCTCGATCAACGTGTCCTCCGCAGCGCTCTCAAAAATGGCAGTCAAACTGGCGGGTGATAAAAAAACAAAGTAAGCTTTACGCCCAATTTCACAAAACCAAAAAACTTTAACCTAATAATTCAGTGTGCTCGTGGAGCGATACCCAGCATCCCAATACACTGTATTACTGTTTGTGCTAATTAAATAAATCAATTAAATCACAATCACCGAATATAAACCTATTAACGTTTTCTACTGATTATAAAAAATTTTCTAAACAAAAAACAATCAAACGTAGCAGTCAGATAAGTAATAAACGCTCATAAAACAAAGATTACAATAGTAATCATGCGAAGCAACAGTAGGTATCAAGTCAAAAGTAGCTAAACACAAAAGTAATAATTGTTGCCAATAAATTGCCTATGATAATTTAAAAGTTCGCGTGCAATAGCAAAATGAGCGGAATAAGGGCCGTATTTCGGAATGCTCCTCCGTTATTTTCCGTTGACCTAGTTCAATCTAGGTTGGTGTCTGTTTACACGTTCTACTTGTAAGTGCACTATGACATTGAGGTATACTACATTTGTGCAGAGTGCATCAACATTCCTGGTCCCAAAACCAGAACACTAGAGTTGCTTGCTGAACCGAGGAAGAGACAATGAACACAACAAGGGCCACATCACTACAATTAATATCAAGGGAAAGTAAGCTTTTTTTCGATAATCCCTAGACTGAACATGCGCATCACCCTAGTTTTGTCGAAAAAAATGCCTACTTATGAGAGATATCGATAGTTTTGATAAGTCCCTCGGTTCTGATCCCGACTCGTCGATCTCTTGAAAATGGCTACGAGTTAGCTGATAACATATCACATATAAATAGTAAAACAACATATGTATCCACCTGTAACTTAGATATTGTCACGGATTCATCGGTCGACTTCCAGCGAATTGCGAGATATCGAAGTTTTGGTAGCAGACCTTTGAGGTGTTAATTCGTGTGTACGTGAAATTGACTAACTAGTATTAAATTCAACGCAGAATTGGCAATATTTCATGTAGACATGTCCATGTGGATTCTACGTGTAACTAACGTTATACAAGTACGAATACCACGTTAAAGTGTCCAGGTGGAATCCACGTAAAATTTGCTTTGGATTTTGATGTGGACAGGCCCGTGTGAAATCCACGGGGAAAAGATATGGATTCCACGTAAATTCCACATCCACGTGGAACCCTGCAACAGGGGTAAGGATTGAACGTGATTGTTTACACTAACTACTATACAAATTGTGCCTGTAAACAAGTGGAAATTATTCCTGCAGAGACGTAGGTATTTACCTATGATTACATTAAAACAGCCTTATTTTCTTTCGGTAATCTAGTATCCACTAGGATTACCACAAATCCAGCTGAATTTTCCGACAGAATTCTACATTGATATCCAAATAGACATTATTTACGCTGTCTAGTCCATTTTTGCATAGTGTATGAAACACATTTTTGTGCAATGATAATGTATCATTGGAAAGATGCACTCGTTTGTATAAGTAAACCGTTACGTATGGGTGCACTAGTAGCATTTATGCACCTTTGTAGAGTGTAGCACCATACCTGTTTACAAAATCCTAACCCTGCATAAGATATACTAGCTCATGTCAGTACATATGTACGTACAATTATTAACGTAGTACGCCACTGCCGAGTGATGTACCATGCCTGATTGATGTACACTATTTTTTAAACATCGATGGAAGCTGTCATATGTGAAGTGCATTTCGAATCTCAGGCGCTCGTAATGTGTTCTTTGAAGCATTCCAAATCCTACGGCATATACGCCCGCCAAAATACTATTAGCATCGATCACTATTGATGATTCTGCAAGAGTTGTTTACTGACTGATGTGGACTGTGTTCGTGATTGCCAGTCGGCTTCTCAGTAGCTTTTTACCGCTACCTTAAGATTTACTTACATCTTTCAAGTCATATTGCAGTCATCGATGAGAAGCTATTAAACCGACGGGCAATCGTGAACACAGCCCCTGAAGTCTAATTAAGTGCTTCGATACACGCAATCGCGTTCGAGTTCATAAATAACGCAGAAAATCAAAACTGTTACAAAAAAGTAGCTTTTTTAATTTTAAGTATGTGACATGATTATTGTATGACAGTTAATCTTGAATCTCATCGCATTTATCGGAGCACTCAATAAAACCCCTGTTATAATGGATGATTCGATTTATTTCGCTGTTTGATGGGCGCAGAGTTTTTCCTTACTTCTTATGCAGTATTATTACCTCTGAAAGCTGCATAATTGCATCAATAATCTGTATCTCTTTCCTAGTTAATACAGTTAACCTTACTTTACTGACGAGTTGACCGCACGTGATTTATTTTCCTAATCATTATCTACGCCATCTGCCGCTGTCTTTTCGCATCTATAATCTCTTGCTCTGTAGTATCGACAACTGCGTATCCACTCTGTAGTATCCACAACAGTAACCTCTGCCATGGCACCAAACTACTCAGTGGAAATATTTGAGGTACGTGACTATATTGCTGAAATTACTAGATCCATGAAAGATGTTATCAATATTGTTGAAGGATTAAGCAAGAAAATAGATGCTCAACATGACACCATGGGTTTTTTTAATTGAACGAATAGCTCTACTCGAACAGAATAGTAATATCCATGAAAAGTACGAGAAATCAACTAAAATGGAGCAAGAAGTAATTGCAGTATCTACCGAGAGTTTCACAGAACTTGAGCAAATAGTCGATGTTGGTATAAATGTATCCTCGAATGTATCCGATAAAGTGTCGAGAAGCCCCACGTCTTTCTGTGAGAAAATAAAAGCTAGTGTTGACGAGTGCGAGGTCCTGCTCTCTGATCTTCCATTTTCTATGAAAATGCCAGATCACGAAGTCGTGCAGCGAGTTTTAGCGGCTGTTGACTTACCAAACATTGAGCATCATATTATCGCAACTAGGAAATGGCAGCCACATCGATTATCGCAACTAGGAAATGGCAGCCACATCGCATAATCAGTAAAGTTACTCGGTCTATGACTCCTAAGGTAGAAACGACGGCCATAAATAGAAATACCAAAAGTAATGCCATTGTCTTAAAATTACCTTCATCAACAATACGGGATCACCTAATACGTAATAGCTACAAGCTTGCGCATAAATCTCTGGACGACATATTCCAAGTTGGCAGAAGCAGTAACCTTTCTTTGTCTCCCTTATGGCAAAAAACCCCCTATGTGCTTTTTAAAAAGGCATTTCAAGCTTCTAAAACACTAAAGTTTGCGAAGCCAGTAGTGCGAAATCTCCATGTGTTCATAAAAAAATCTACTAAATCAGTGCCAATACTCATTCAGTCTGAAAAGGACTTAGAAACATTTATAAGGAAATTATCTAATCTGGATCCTTCATAATTTTTCATTAGAAGCTGATCAATTTACCTTAAGTATAAACCGCAGTTCTATTAAATTTATTTCAGTGAATTTAAGTTATTGTGATTATTTCTGACTAATCGCGTGAAATGCTACTCAAGTGTTTCAATGCTGTTCAAGTGTTTTCAATTTTGTGTTTATCATGGTATTTCCTCGAACTTTGAGTTTCTTAGAATATTCGTTTGCTTTTATACTTGCTTATTCTACATACGAATTCTGTATTTTCTATATTATCTAAACACTAGATTAATTGCATTATTCATAATTGCATTATTATTTTTAAATCTTTGTCATCATCACTTGTAACATTATTATTATTATTATGATAAACTTTGTAACATCGACTGTATAACATTATTGCAGCCATACGTGGTTTTACCCCCTGGCTCAATAGATGCTACTTGCTTACTTACTTACTTAAAAGCATAATATTACATTATTATAAAAAATTTTCTGTTTATTTTTTATTAATAAATTTTTGTAAGTGGTAAGCGAAACACATTTTCTTCTAACGTTATTTTAATTAAAGGTATAGTTTTGATGTTCATTTATACAAATTCATGTCTATCAACTCTGGGACTATGTTCAACATCAGTATGAATTATACTGTTGTTGACTTTCATTATTCAACTTATAAATGTAATGATTTAATATTTGGCGCTTTAACCGCGACAATCATAGCACTAGGCTCCATGCTTTACGTTGGCTGCTCGCAAGTCTCGCAACTGCTTCTCAGTTCGCTTCGTCCGCCTGTTTGCTGCACTATGTGGTGCATATAAATACAGCTCTCCTTCCCCGTGAATTATTTAGAGCCTATTACCAATATTTAAGTATATTATTTTAATAATACAGCTGTTCTAATCTTATACTTCATGTTTGTTAAGTCTTGTGAAACTTCGTTTTTGGCTTAAAATAAATAGTATAATTTTCTTATACAAGTGCATTTTGCGAGTGTTTGATTGTAGATCACCCAATGGTTCCCCAAAGCACTCACTTCAGATCTACTTTTCCTTCCATACCCGGTGTAAATATATATTAATACAGTCCACTAAGTCAATCCTAAACACAAGCTTTAGCGCGTTTTGTGTGCAACGCTCGGCACAAGTAACACGATCCTTATACCTTCTCTCTTACTTATTATAATATTCTAACGTAAGGTCTATATTAGCGGATGTGTACGCATATTAAGTGATGTGAGTTGCTGACTATACGCGCGCTCACAACACTCTGTCATGTCCGTCTTTCTTATCAACACGAGGGTCAAATGATTCGAGTCGCAGGCTTTAATGAGAGGGGGAGGGGGAGAGCGAGAGAGAGAGAGATTTTTTTTTTTTTTTAAGGGGCGAGGAGGGGAAATCTTCTAAAGACTTCTCCGGTCCTTCGGACCGGAAAGAGTGTCGGATTCACCCGGGTGCCTACTGACTAAGACTATCCTTCTCGCATGGGGACCAGTGCAAAGCACTGTGCCCCTCTAAAAGACAGGGGAATTAGGGGTAAGAAGGGGGTGATGGAAAATAACGGAGAATTTTGGTGTCCAGCTCACACTCAAAGGGATAAGTGGAGTGGCTCTTACGCGTCTAGACAAAGCTCGAAGACTGGCTTGTGCCGTAATAGATGTGGCGGATCAAATTTGTGTATCTGGGTAGTAGATAAGCTATGCTGGTACAGACTCACGCAGGTTTTGGCTCACCTGCATTTCTGGCTCACCTGCCCCCTCCACTGTTGGACGAGCACTTTCTTACCCCCTCCAGCTCGTGCTGTTGGACGAGCAAATTT